>JAVXUL010098204.1:0-20539 GCA_035590515.1 Trichilia minutiflora | reverse complement strand
TTCTGTGTTGATTATTTTTAATCATTCATTCTTCTTCATCTGTGGTGGTGTGTGAGTGTTGCTGGGTTGCTTCTACAGAGGATCTTTGGTGGATGGCATCCATTGCAGACATCCGAATCTATTGGCATGGATGATCCATGGTATTATTCAGGCATCTGCATCTAAGACATATTAGCAACATTATAGATATTCGATTTATGAGATGATTTCTCGCTCTGATCCACAATTACTAGAGGGCAAGTAATCTAAAAAGCCTCATCCCTCTGTTGCTCTTAGAGAGACCACACTCAGGCATATGCATTATATTACGTTGCCAGATGGGACTTGGGTACAAGACTAGCCTGTAGCCTATATCTTTCCTCCAGAATTGTATAACGATGCTTCTCACACTTCAGATTTTTCTGAGGATCTTCCTAGGTAGTAAGATGAGCCTATGCCTCCTCTACCTTTAGATGAACTTATTCCTCCTCCACCTTCAGAGGAGCCTACACATCCTTCATCCTCAGTTGCTCCTCGTCCTCCTCCACAATCAATTCTGCTGTTACCTGTGCCTCTTTCCACCATATCTATGCTCATGAAGATGTTTGAGTGTATGTCCAACCTTGAGTCTTTAGTGTACTTTGTCGTTTTAAATTTCAACTGGAGACTTGATTTCTCTAGGACTGCTCTTGCTACCATCAGTTCTCAGATCCACAACTTGGGGTTAATGGTGGATATTTTTCATAAAGAGACTCAATAGCTCTTCATAGGGTTGAGCAGTCCTTGTTTCGTCCTGTTCCTCTACCATTTGCTTCCTCCTCATATCATTCACATGCACCTCCACCATTCTATCGTCTGCGTCCTTCTCCTCCTTTTACTAGAACCTCTTTTGGGCAGCTTCCTCCATCAGTTCCTATACTAGATGATATCTCTTTTAGCTCCTCTACTTCTTGATCTGTTTTCTCTCGCTATGGCTTGTTTCAGTTTTATATTTTCTATGAAAAATCTTATTTTTGATTTATTTTCTGTATTTTATGAACACAAATGATTTCTTGGTTCAATCGTTTTATATACATGTCTATTGCCTCCTATATATGTGTTTATGTTTTTGATGATTGCATTTCCTTTCTTTGATTGATGCCAAAGAGGGGGAGACAATACACTACAGTTATAATACACTCATTGGTGATTTATAAGTCATACTTAGATTAAGGGAGAGTTCAATTTCTCTTGTCAACATCAAAAAAGGGAGAGATTGATATGTTAATGTGTTTTTGATAATGAACAAAAAGAATTTAAGTGAATAATAAGTTAATTGAGTTTGATTTTTGGTTAAATTATTGAATGAATTAATTTAAAGTTATTCAATAAATGATATTGAAAAATATTGTACATCTAATCAAAATGTTAAAGAAATAAGAATAGGGCAGGATCATAGCAAAGTAACGATATGGTCAAAGCAAGTACATCGATACATCTAAGTCGAAAATGAAATAAGTATCAATATAAGAGGTAGTGTATCGATACAATCTCTCGAAGTACAAATATCAAACACAGAATACAGAAAAGTATCAATACTCTTTAAATATTGTATTGACACATGCAACGAAGTTGGAAAGATTACACAGAGAAGCCAAACAAAGTATCGATACTTCTTAAGCAAGTATTGATACATATAATGAAGACGTAAAGAATGCACAGTGAAGCACAATAAAGTATCGATGCTTTTTCAGCAAGTATCAATATGCTCTATGATTTTCAAGACTCAACAGTTAGTTTGCAGCATTAAATACACTCATTAATGGCAGAATCAAATAGCTATTACAAATAATAAATCATAATATAAAATCAATCATTATTGCAGAAAAACGTGTGAAGTGATCATCAGTAAAGTTAATACGAGAATAGAATATCTTTTGGTTGTATAAAATCTTTTCATTTTCTCTATAATTACTCTCTTGAACATACAATTTATTTTGTTTCTATTCTTTTAGAGAGAGAAAGTTAACACAGAGAGCTTATTAAAAAACTACTATACTGAAAGCATCTAATTTTTCTTGTATATTAATTATATTGGGTTACACTTCACCTGGATGTAAAGTAAAATCAAATTTCTAAGTTTTTATTAGCTGTATCTTACAAATTTGTAGTGGCTTCCCTTTTCCTATGAAAAAGAGTTGTACTTACAAATTTGTAGTGGCTACCTTTTTCCCATGAAAAACAGTTGTACTGGGTTTCTCTTGATCGATTTGAAATTAAGATTTTAGTTATACCTTAGCGTGGGTAGACTCTATTTGAGAAGAGTGGATGCAGGTTGAAAAACTAAATCACTATAAAAATTGAATATGTCTTTCTCTCTCTCTCTTCATTATTATCACTGCATCTTTATTATTCATTTCACATTCTTGAAACTCACTAGTTAATTTTTTATTTATTGTCCATTAAATTGCATTAAACCTAATTCACCACCCTCTTGGGTATGCATTTTTGGGACATTAAATAGATTGCCTACAAAAGGACAAGGAATAATTAAATGTAGTTCTCTACCTGAGTGTAGATGGCTTTATTGTAGTATAGTCCTAATGAGTTTAAGTGTTGTATTGATAAGGAGTGTTTTTTTCAAGAAGTAAAGGTTTTTATCCAAATCCTAGAGCAAAGGAAATTTAATGATTGATTGATTTTATGAATGATTTTACCAAGTGAAAATTAAAAACAAAAAATAATATGACTTAGGCTTTAGAGAATAAAACTTATTAGAAATTTAAAAAATATTCTTAATCCTTTATTTTATTCAATTCAAATTAACTAAAGAGTTATCTTAATTGAAAGATAAAAATTATTTTTTAGCACACATAAAAAAATATATATTTTCTTTTAAAAAGCAAAGTGTTAATAAAATATATCTTTTAACTAATTAATGAAAATATTGATGAAATTTGATATTAATTTGTAAAAAGTGTTTATGAGTACTCTTTGTACTAATTGTCTACAAAGAATTAAGGCTTAAGTTACCAAGCATTTTTGTGCCAAAATTTTACGAAGAACTAAAGTTTGTAACAAATCAAAATACATTTCAAAAATATTTCATACAATTAATTTATAAGATTAAACATGAAAGCCTAAATATCTCTACAAATTCATAAATGTTAATCTCTTAGCCTAAACTAGAAAATTTAGAAAGATATAAATTGAGAAAAAGTTTAGAACAAAAATAAAACTTAATCAAAACTGATTATATACTTTTTCAATGAGCAATGAATAGGACTCCATTTTATAAACACAAAGGAGAGCTTAAGGAATACATTAAGGGCTAAAACAATTAATAGAATGGTTAGTCATTTTGGCTCGACTCACCTACTTGACATTAACACGTTAATTAACACCTAATGTTGATCGAATTTTCTACCACATTCAAATGATTGTAGCTCTTTGTCTTATCATTCTATAGCCACTTGGATCGGGTCAATTTGGATTGTCTAGCCCAAGTTATAGCCCAAATACTAAAGGTAGGTCAGATTGAACTAGCAATGCAGATGGGCCTAATTTTGGTCCTTTAAACGTTCGAATTTGGTGATCATTATTAATGGAAATTTGTACCCTATTGAATATTCTTTTCACAAAATCTTTAATTGCCTTAAAATATCTTCTGGTTGGAATGGTATGCTCATTTACTAGTTTTATGTTAAAAGAGATATTAAACAATAATTACAAAAAAAGTAAATTTTAAATATAAGGATAAAAATATGATTAAATCGAGAGATTTAATCATACTACAAAGTGTAAAATAATTAATTTAACTCTTAATAAATGTACAGTTTTAAGTACTCATCATACACCCAAAGCAACTTGTTACTAGTCCCATAGAAATATAAATCATAACATTTAACAATAATTTAAAACAAAAATTCATAAACAAAGTATTTATTATTGTACTTCTTTTTGATATTACTAAATAAGCAAATTTTAGTCAACAAATTTTAAGTGCAATTCACAAAACCCTTAAATAAGGAATTCATCTCCAAATGTTCTTTAGAGGATGGTTGGGGGTTCAAGATGAAGACATCTAACAAGGCTAAATAACGGAGAACGTCAACAAAAAATCACAACAAAATAACAGACATTAATTATAAAACCTATAAAAGATATAGAGTTTGTGATTTTGAGTAACAAAAATCTAAATTGGATTGTTAAGATTGGGCCCTATCTACTTGAAGAAAAAGAAGAGGTTACTTAGGGAGGCCTTGTGGTGAAACATAGATGTTTTGGTATGGATGTATAAAGACATGCCTAGCATCAGCCAAACAATAATAACCTACTGACTATTATTTGACCATATAGAATGAGGAAAAGCACATAAAATGAAAAATAAAGAATATGTGTTGACTTCACTAATTTAAAAAGGACGTATCTAAAAGATAGTTTTCTCTTCTCAAGGATAGACCAATTAGTAGACTCAATGGTAGAGCATGAACTTTTAAGTTTTATGGATGTATTCTCAAGATAAATCAGATTAGAATGTATAAACACAACCAAGAGAAGACTGCATTTATAATTAACTCATCAATTGAGTGTTTAAATCTTTGATTAGGTTTATAATGAAGGTTTATGTCAAAGACATGATCACAAAGTCATTGAAGGTTGGTGATCATATGAAGCACCTGAAAGAGCCCTTATCCTACTTAAGAAGATGTAACATGAAGTTGAGCCCTAAGAAATGCTTATTTTGAGTCAAAGAAGACAAATTTCTAGAGTTTATAGTGAGTGAATAGAAAATTGAGGCCAACCCTTAGAAGATAAAGGCAATATTAAGTTCAAGTCATCAACTGCATTAAAAGAGTTACAAAGTTTGATTAGAAGGTTAGCTGCCTAAGCAAATTTATCTCTAAGGCTATTAATAAGTGTTTTTTGTTTTTTCAAGTTAAGAGGAAGGAAAAGCACATAGAATAGTCCAAAGAGTGTGAAAATAGTGTTCACAAGCTCAAAGAATGTCTTGCTTTAGTCTTGCATCCGACAAGTTTTAAGAAAAGGCATATATTATACTTATATCTAGTAGTAAGTAACCACTTACTGAGTTCAGTTCTATTAAAAGAAGACTTAAAAAGAGTTTATAGGTTAGTTTATTACATTAATAAGACATTATTGGATGCGAAGATAAGGTATTCATCCCCCGAGAAGTTAGTACTCGCTTTGGTAGTAGTAGTAAGAAAACTGGGTCCCTATTTCCAAGCCTACGAAGTAATAATCCTGGTGAACAAAGCCTTAAGGAAAATACTCTACTAACCCAACTTGTTTGGGTGTTGGTAAAGTGGTTAGTCTGGCTTAGTGAATATGATATCAGCTACAAACCAAGGGAAGAGATAAAAAGATAAGCCTTGGTAGATTTTGTGACTAAAAAATCAATATCTGACCACCTAATGAAATATTAAATTATGAAAAATATCCCAGAGCAAGTCAATGAAAGTCTTCATGAACAAGACATGTCAAATGTATTTTGACAGTTTTTTATTAAAAAGGCCTCTAGTGCTCAGGGTAGAAGTGCTGGAATTATTTTAGTTAGACCTCATGAAACAAAAGTAATGTGCTCACTTAAGTTTGATTTCAGAGTAATAAATAATAAAGATGAGTATGAAGCATTAGTTGTGGGGATCAAGTTGGCTCGAACATTAGGAGTCTCAGGTATAAATGTAAATCGCGAGTCCAAGTTAATTAGGAATCAAGTTAGCGAGTTATTTCCAGACTCATGAAAGTAACATGCAAGTGTATTTAGATAGGGAAAAATAACTTTGGGGGATGCTAAAGAAGGTCAAAATAAGGCAAATTTTCAAGTTGAAAAATTTAAGAGCTAACATCCTGGCCAAATTAGCTTCAATATTTTAGTGGAGGATTTCAGTCTCGATACCCATTAAAATCTTAAAGTAGAAAAGTGTAGAAAATAATGAGTGACATATTAACATAATAGAGGAAAATTCTGATCTAACTTGGATGGATGAAATAAGTACCTATATCAAAAATGGAAAGCACCCTGAGGATTGAAATAAAGCTAAAAAACAAAAATAGTTCTACAAGGTACTTAGTAATTAATGGGGAATTATACAAACATAATTTTAGTCTTTTCTACCTAAAGTACTTGAGAACTATAGAGGCACCTTAAGTTTTTGAACAAACCCATCATAGGATTTGTGGGGACTATGGTAGCGTCTGTTCCCTAACACATAAAGTACTCAAGTAAGGATAATACTAGCCTACTCTCCTTTATAATAAGACTTTGATCATTAATTTGTGTTATAAATGTCAAATATATAGAGATATATTGAGGCGATCGCATAAGTAGTTTACTACCATATCAAGTCTATGGCCTTTTACATAATAGTTGCTAGATCTCTTTAGCCTATTGCCAACGGCCTAAGCTAACACAAAGTATGTAGTAATAACAATTAACTATTTTATAAAATGAATAGAAACAGGGCCTCTAATTAGTATTACTAAATGAAAGAACATTGCCTTTGTCAAGTGGAATATAATATACCTATTTGGAATTTCTCAAGTTTTGATTGATGATAATGAAAAACGATTTGATAATTCAAACTTCAAGGAGTTTTACTCAAAATCAATAGACTTTAGATTTTTAATACTAACTTATCCCCAAGCGAATGGCCAAGTAAAAGTTACAAACAAAGTGATTAAGAAAAAAATGAAGAAAAAACTCAAGAAGCACAAAGGTGCTTAGATTGATAAGCTACCAGAAGTGGTTTAAGCATACAGAACAATCCCAAAAGTGGCTAAAGAAGAGACCCATTTTTTCCTGACTTTCAAGTTTGAGGCAGTAATTCTCGTTAAGGTCAATGTTCTAACTTTCTACGTTAGTAAGTATAATGAGAACAAGAATGACCAAAATATGTATTTAGAGCTGGATCTACTTAAGGAAAAGAAAAATAAAGAGATCAGGTGGCAATAAGAATAATTATTTACCAGCAAAAGGTTACTTATATTACAATGAGAATATCTGAGAACAAACTTTTCAGAAAGAGGACCTAGTCCTATGATAGGTTATCTTGAATATATTAAAGTACCAGGAGAAGGAGTACTTGGGACAAACTAAAAAGGACCCTACAAAATCATTCAGGTTCTCAGGTTGTATGTGTATAAACTAGAGTCTCTGAATATAAGTAGGGTCAAGAAAGCTTGGAATTCAAAAAGGCTCAAGTTGCATTACCCTAAAAATCACCTCAAATTTGTAAAGCTTCATCCCAAATGTAATAGAGTATTTCATTTGATGAAGTATGCTTATGTTTAGTTTTAAATTTTAAACATTACTTGTTAATAAAATGGTTTTCAAATGAGAAGGTTGTAAAATCCTAATCATCTTAGGTAATAATATCCAAACCTTGAATAAGCCTTGAGCTAAAACTTAGGACTTACAAGGGTATAAGCTGATCAAAAAGCCTAATTGTAAGATTATAGTGAATCTTATTTAAAAAGAGGACGTGAGGTCTATAGAAAAATTTTAATATTAAGGTAAGAATAAATAGACTCAATTTGTCAACTGATCTAATCCCAAAAAAAGAGGCAGAGACTAATTCCTGAGGTTCTAAGAATCAAACGTTGCACAAAAAATAGTGAAATCATTTGACTGCTAACACAATAATCTCAATTTTATTAGGATCAAGGACTCTACCAATATAATTGTAGAAAGTCAATTAAGAGAGAAGAGAACTCAAGACTGACCTATAAGGCCAGGTTCTTAGTTTCCATGATAGGTCATATTTTTCATACTTATTATTGACATTGATCAAGTTATAGTCAGTTTTATATTTTAAAAACAATTCAAGATATCAAATATGGTTGCATTTAGTTGATTTTATCTATGTTAGTTGCTTAAGATAGTTAAGCTAACCTGAACCTTAAAGTTAGTCAATTTTATCTAAGTCATAAATATATCATTGAAGAATGGTCAAATTTAGTTTAAATTGCAAAACACAAGTATTTAGAATAAATTTAGGCATAAAAAGAGGAGTTCAAAACTAACTTAGTGCATTACAAATGGAAAGTTGAAGTTTAGCAAAGTTAATAATAAATACAGAAGAAGTTAATAAAAAACATTCATTTACAGACCAAAAGAACAAACAACGCCTAAAAGACTTTAAATAGGTTTAACTAGTTAGGCTTGTTTTGGGGTGGTAGCTCAAAAGGAGGGGCTTCGTTGAAGAGTAAATTATTCTAAGAAGAAGGGTCAACAAAAGATTTATCAAAGGTTAGGGCTTATATTCCATGGGTTCATACAACCAGCCAAAGTCCAAGTTAGGGAATCTTTCTTGGAAAATTTTGCAAGTGAGGTTAATTCCTTCATTGACCTTTTCCCTAATGTTGGCCTTAGTTGCTTTCATAGCCTCCTGAGCCTTTTCTACTTTAACAGTGAAAGGGGTCTAGAGTTCTTCTCAGTCTTCAAGCTCAACCAGAGGGTTTTATTCTCCTATCTGGCCTCTATTTCAAAATCTTATCGTAATATCCTTATTACAAATTAAATCAAGAAATGCATTAAATACAATTCTATGCTATGTGTTTTCTAAGAATTCAACCGTCTCCTAACTAATTGATAAACCTAATCATATTATCCATTATCTAATCTAAGCCCTACTCTCTTGAGTATAAAGATTCAAATTAAGATTATCCAAACCATGGCCCGTGAATTCGGACGTATTAATTATAGAGCAACACAAATAAACATAATTCAATTCGTTTATAATAAATATATAGCATTCAAAATGGATTCAACAATAAAATATATCAATCATCTTAATTAGAAAGTTAGCCTAACATATTATTAATAAAAATAACATCCATAGCAACGAATCTTATGATTAACTAACAATAAAATCAAAGATACAAAGAAAAAGATAGAGAAAAACTTAATGGGTTTTCACTTCAATCCTTAGGTCTACAACTTTATTATTACAATCTAAGTTTGTTAGGGTTTAATTTTAGTTTTCTTAAGTAGCCCAAAAAAACTCTCCTTTAATCCTAGAAACACCCCCTTTTATATATTACAAAACCCTAGACTAAAAAGGAAAAAATGGAATAAAATAAGAAAAATAAAAAATATTCAGTGTTGGGTTGGCATTATAGTGCCAGAGACTCTTACTACCGTGCTAGCCTCTCTATTTCCAACCTAATGCAGCTTGGTTTGGTACTGCAGGGCCATCAAAAGTGGTTGCAGGGTCATTCTTTCTGCTTCTTATCTTTTATATGCTTTATTTATTCTCTATTTTTATGGCTCAAACATCTTCAAATGCTTCTAGAATCTTCATAAAAATTTTATCCCTTGAAGTAAGCTTTGCAAAGAACTTCGAATCACTTTATTCTGATACCCATACACCAAGTTATGGCCATTTTCTCAAAGATTGTGCAAAATAGTTCCAAAGTGCATAATTGGCAAAATTTTGGAAAATAACCCCTATAACACAAAAACAATATATAATCATAAAATTGATAACAAATGCTCAAAAAATTATAAAATATAATCTAAGAAGACTTAATAAAAACTGGCTAATCAATAGATAGGTCTTAGGTCTAGGATTAGAGAACCCTTCCCTTTAACGTAGCCATGGTGGCTTCAAGCTTGATCTGCTTTTACATCTTTAAGAATTTTGAGCCCTTTAGAAGGCCAAGCTTAGTGAGCATAAGTAATCCTTCATCTTGCATTTTGTTTTTGAATTACAACTTCTGACATTTTATTTTGGGTTTAGTGTGCATTTTGTTTCAGAAGGCTAGGCTTTGTGAGCATTTGCAAGAATTGTTGAGTTCCATGAAAAAGTTTTTGGGTATAAGATAAAATTCTTCTTCCTTTAAGAAGGCATTGAAGACATTCAAGTTTTACCTTCTTTTTTGTTATTAATAGATAGGCCAAGTATTGTGATGACTCTTCGAAAGGATATAAATATGAATATAAAACATGGTTCAAAGACATTAAACAAGAAAGGCCAGCTAAAATTCCATTTGCAGTCCTATGTACCTCTCAATATAGCACATTGGACAATCAATGGTCTATGGAAGGCTAGATCCTTGAGCCCAAAATAGAAAGTGTAAATAGTTGAAGAAGAATTAGACACCAAAAGTCTATAATTTGATGAGAGTGAGTCCTTTTTTAGTGTTATAGATGTCACTATATCCAAGGTTATTCTATTATTCTTCTTATTCTCATAAGTTCTTTCTAGAGCTATTCAATAAAGGTAAATTGGAGCGAGTTTTGAGAAGTAAGGTCATACCCATATTAAAGGTTTTACAGTGAAGTGCCGTAGTTAAAGAGATGAAAGGAGAGTCTAAGAGCTTTAAGAGATAACAATATCCCTACCTTTTTCAATACTAATATACGTAGAATTTTAGGGACAAAATTATTTTAAGGGGGTAGAATAGTAAACCCTGGTATGTAAGTCTAGGGACAATATGAACATTTTCATAACTTAGGGGTATTATCACTACTTTTTTGTATATATCTATGAGTGTAATTCATAAGTAATCGACACAACATTGAGGCTTAATGTTTAATATTGATAAAGGGTTGCTTGTGTAAGAAGTCCATTTTTATTATTCGTCGAACCTTAAAAATTGGAAAGGAATTACAAGTTAACGAGGTTGATAATTGGCCAACCTAGAGAAGGGAAAGAAAGGAAAATTAGGGCAAGAAGATAGGGAAAGATAAACTTAAGGAAATGAAAGAGTTTTCCACCAAGAGAAAAATGCCCAAAGATCCAAACCATACATGTATAGAAATTTAAAATTTTAATAATATTATACCTTTTTCTTCTTCCTTCTCTAAATGGTCAAACCTTTCTCCATCCATTTTTCTTGTTTTTCTTTTTGTTTTTAATAAAACAAAACATTAAAACATTTGGTGTGATATAATTGGTGGATTCCAAATCCATAAAGCTTATTTTAATAAATTAATAGATAATAATATATTTTATAATAATTTAAAAACAAAAATAAAAAGATTAGATCTCAATCATTGACTTTAATCCAACAAAATAAAGATTAACAAGATTTTAACACTTATCAAAATCTTATTGATTCAAAAAACAAACAAGATAAACACTGAAAGATTATGACATTTGGCACCATCATATAATGTTATGTGTCAGTTTGTAATCTGATTAGAAAACAATTATCAAATAACAAAATATTACAACCCTAATATCATTATTAGTCTCCCAATAGGATGTAAATTATATTTACAATATTTCATGAATTATCAAAATATTTTTTCAAATTAACTAGTGCTAGAGTATTATCATCAGAAAACATATTCATTATTGACAAAGAAAAAAATAACCTTTCGATCAACTTATTGAAGCAATTTAACTTTTTTTCATCAATACGAAATATCACTGATTATATTAATGATATTTATCATATCTATCGTCAATTAATCGATTATTATATGTGACCCCACTGTCAATTGGATATGAGCCAATTGAACTCTTTCATATTATTTCGGTATAACTCATTGTAATTAAAGTTCTAATGATCATAAATAACCTCTAACAAGATATCATGACCCCTAAAATACAGAGAATGTATTTTTAGATAAACTCATATAGTAAAGTCTCTTTGCTATCAACTTTTAATTGAGTGCTAGCCATAAAGTCATCAAACCTCTAACTCGATCATAGAATCAGAAACATAATCATGTGTAAGATCCATATATCTGTAAAACTTACTTTAGCTAGAGATTTGATCTCCGTGCATAACATTCCTACCTAGGATCTTAAGCTCAAATATCTAAGTTAGTAGATTCTATATTAACCATCACCTTTCTTCATACAATAAGAACACATTACCACTAAACTTCTTTTACCAAGCATGGCTAACCTAATAAGATATACATATATAAATAATATGTCTCAATAAAGAGGACAACCATAATATCTCAGGTCAAAGAACTAGTGGTATATTAGTATAACTATGCAATAAATCATTAACTATAGATAATCACTCATGTGATCCATCAAGTTCAATCACATTCAGTAACATATTCTCTAGCATATTACTCATATTTATACTTTTGTGATATGAAACTCATCACCCAACTATTAGCATTAGATACTAATATCTAGCAATAATATAACATGCTAGTCATGCAATGTTATTGTCCCTTATAACATTACCTTAATCAAGAATCACTTTTGAATGTATTTAAACCAAAAACTCTATACTCATATCTATAACTCTTTAAAGATAAAGTATCAACACATAATATGTCACAGTATCTCATCTTATGTAATTTTAATTAAAAAGTAACAACTGAACAAATACAAGATAGAATAATAGTCATTTTATTAATTATAAATATATTTACAACTAATTATAAGAGTATATTTACAAAAAAAATGGTAACTTTAAATCGTGTGACATGATTAGTTCTAAGACATATTTCTAATAAACTCTCACTTGTACTATAGTCAATAACTAAAATACTCAATACCCATCTTTTTAAGATGATGAATCAATTGTTGTTGTGTCACAGGCTTAGTCAGTAAGTTTGTCATATTATCTGTTGACAGAGTCTTTTGCACAATCAATTGTTTATCCATAATAAATTCCCTGATCAAGTGATACTTACTCTAAATATGTTTAGAGTTCTGGTGAGACTTAGGTTCTTTAGCCTATGCTATTACTGCCTTGTTATCATAGTACAATGCTAAAAGATTAATAATAAAATAAACCACTCTAAGTTCAATTGCGAACTTACTGATTTAAACAATCTATTTATAGCTTCAGAAATAGCAATATATTTATATTTTATAGTAAAATCAGCTATAATGGTTTGTTTAGAACTTTTCTAACATAAAGTTCTTCTATTATAGATGAAAACAAATATGGATATAGACTTTTATCACCCATATCTAATTGAAAATTAGAATCAATGTAACCTTCAAGTTTTAACTCACCACGCGATAAGTTAAAATTAAATCTTTAGTTTATCTAAATACTTAAGGATTCTTTTGATCACAGTCTAATGCTATTCTCCAAGATTTGCCTGATATCTACTTATAACACTTATAATATAAGCTATATCATGTCTTGTACATAGCATTATATACGTAAACCTTTCTGTTGCCAAAGTATAAGGAATCTTTTGAATACACGCTCAATCAACTTCAGTCATAGGTCCCATCTCTTTGGAGAGATGACCACTATGACTATAAGAAAAAACCTTCTTAGAGTTATCCGTACCAAACTTCTTCAATATTTTTTCTATGTATATTTTCTGAAAAAGGCCTATAATTCATTTCACTCTATCTCTATAAAGACGAATACCTAAAATGTAAGTTACTTTTCCTAGATTTTTTTTAAGAGCATATTTGATCAGCATAATTTAGTATTAGATAATATATCTATATCATTTCCTATTAATAGTATGTCATCTATATATAATACAAGAAATATGAAAGCATTGTAAATCTCTTTTGTGTAAACTTAAGGTTCGTAAATAATCTTGATGAAACCAAACAATTTGACTGCATCATCGAATCATATATTCTAACTTTTGAAAGCTTGCGTTAATCTATATATAGATCTATACAACTTACATACTTTATGATTGTCTGCACATGAAACAAGCCCTATGGTCTATTACATATATATGAGCTTCTAAATGAAACCATTAAAGAAGACTATCTTTACATCTATTTGCAATATTTCATAGTTATAATAAGCTACAATAGAGAGTAATATCTAAATGAACTTTAGTATAGTAACTAGTCAAAAGGTTTTCTTATAGTCAATACCTTATTTTGAGTATAATCCTTTGTCACTAGTTTAGCTTTATAAGTCTCATCTTTTTTATCTTTGACAATTTTTCATTTATAAATCCATTTACAATCAATAGGAATAATTTGCTCTAATAGATCAATAAGTGACCACACTTGAATGATATTCATGGAGTCCATTTTAAATTTTATAACTTTAACCCATTTTCTAGAATTAATATCTAATATTGTCTCTTCATAGGTTCTAGGATTGTCCTTTTGCACATCTTCTCCTATTATAAATGATTTAAAATCATTATTAAAATAGAAGAAATACCTTTTATGGAAGACGTGATATTCTAGTTGATCTACGAAGGCTATGGTCTATAGAAGATTGAGGATTAGATTGAACAGATTCATCTATGTTTACAGGTTTATCCATCTAAGATTAGTCAACATCAAACTCTTCAAACTCTTCTGAGAGTTTGATTTTCTACCTACATCATTTTATTTAATAAACTGAGTCTCGAAGAATTTATACATCTACTGATCAAAATTCTTTGATCAGTATGAAAGTAGAAATAATATTCTAAACAATCTTTAAGATACCTTATATATTAACCTTTTTTCAGAATTTGCATCTAACTTATCTTATTTCACAATCTAAACATATGTTGGACAATACCAAGACTTCGTATGATTAAAGCTTGTTTTTTTTTCACACTATATCTTATACAGTGTTTTAAAAACTACTTTGGATGGAGTTTTATTCAAAATATAAATTGTCAGATAGAGGATATATCCTCAAAGATATATTATTAAGTTTGAGAAACTCATCGTAGAATGTACCATATCAAGTAAAGTACAATTCCTCCTCTCTAATTTATCATATTATTGAGGTGTATAGAGCAGCGTTAGCCAATAACTTATACCATTAATCTTATGAAAATCTAAAAATTTAGTACTCAAGTATTCTCTACCATAATTAGATTATAGTATTTTAATACTCTTTCAAAAATTTAGTATTTAAGTATTCTCTACCATGATTAGATTATAGTATTTTAATACTTTTTTCTGTTCATTTATCTACTTCTGCTTTGAATTCTTTAAACTTTTCAAATGATACAGATTTGTATTCAATAAGTACACATAACTATACCGTGAATAATCATTGATAAAAATTATGAAATATGAGAAACTTTCTTTAGCGATTAAACTAAATGGGCTTGAGAAACTTTCTCTAATGATTATGTTAAATGGGCTACACACGTCTATATATATATCAATTAAGAATTTCATTGGCTATTTTCCCTTAGTCAATAAATGATGATCTTGCCATTTTATTTTGAAGATAGGATTCATAAGTTGGATAAGGTTTAGAACCTAATGGACATACGAGTTCATCATTATCCATCTTGTTAATCCTTTTCTCTCCAATATAACCTAATTATGATGCCATATAATTCTTAAATTAATTTCATTTATAGATCTTTTCTTGTTAACGTTATTTATCATATTAATTTCATTTGTTTTAAGAATATATAAAATATTTATATTTAGAACTGTGCCTACCAATTAATTTCTCAAATAAATATTATATTTATATCCATCAAATATAAAAATATAACCATATTTACAAAATTGATTGATAGATAAAATATTTTTATTGGCTGTATCAAAATACATGATTTTGTATAATACAAAAGTATGCCCTAAAGGCAAAATTAGTTTGTATGTCCCTGAATAAGTTGTAGGAACAGTAACTTCATTTACCATCTTCAAAGTTATTACACCATTTCGAAGTAATTACTTACTTTAAAGGTTCTATAACAACGTATAAATATGTGAGGTGTCAACTGAATCCATAATCTAGGAATTTAAATATGAAAAAACATTTATTTAGTTTCAATAATATAACAAAAAAAATGTATTTTACGTTTTTTTTAATCTTAAGTTTTATAGGTAAAGAGGACAATTCTTCTTTTAATAATCAAGTTTTTTTAGAAAAATGGTACTTATCTTTAGCCTAGATCCTAGTAGCATGATTGACTTTACCTTTAACCTTTTTTTTTCTTTGAAATACCTCTTTTAGATCTATATTTGAAGGTTGTCTTGCCCTTATTCTTTGATGTCTTACTGAAAGACACTGTCGTAAAAACAAATTTCTTTCCTTTCTTTTTAGTGGTTCTTTAGTGAAAAGGAATAATTTCCTTTAATAATTTTAGAAAAGTATGTTCCTGTTTAGTCAAATTGTACGTAGTCAAGAATTGCTCAAAGCTTAGAGGGAGGGATTAAAGAATCAAATCAGTTTATAATGCATGATCCATAGAAAGCCTTAAGGCTTCAAGTTGCCCTATTAGGTTTATTACAATTATCAACATGTTGACACTATTACGTGTATATAATATCAACATATCATATTTTCAACACATTGAAAAATATGTCAACATATAATAATCACTATTATCAACATGCTAACACATATATATACATATAATTTATACTATATCATATTCAATATATTGAAATATGATATCAACCAACCAAAACCACAATTCTCTGACTAATGAACACATCATCAACATATAACACATATATATGTTATATCAACATGCTAACACACACACACACACACACACACACACACATATATATATATATAAAGCTTGCCATATAATGATTTATGGCTTTGATATCACTTCGAAAGAGGTTTCTACCAAGAGAAAAATACCTAAAGATCCAAACCATACATATATGGAAATTTAAAATTTTAATAATATATATATATATATATGTGTGTGTGTGTGTGTGTGTGTGTGTGTCTGTGTGTGATCATATTTAGCTAAAGGTATAACAATTATACCTCTCTTTGATCAAATATAGAAAGTTGTTCATCTCTGATGGCCTCCAAGAGTATTCATACGTAAGTTTGTTGATGATAGATCCAATTTGTTGATTAGGAGACAAACACAAGGATGTAATAAACTTGTTTTAAGTTTCACTATGATTAAAAACCAATTTTCTACACTTAGAAAAATATTTTTCTAGAAATTTTCTACATAAAGAAATTGATTTTCTTTCATTTCTTCATCTTTCTTTTCTTTTACTTACACTATGAAAATGTTTGAAATCAAAAGCAAAACCTTTTTCTTCTTCCTTCTCTAAACGGTCGAACCCTTCTCCATCTATTTTTCTTGTTTTTCTTTTTGTTTTTAATAAAACAAAACATTAAAACATTTGGTCAAATCATCCTCCTCCATCTATTTTTCTTGTTTTTCTTTTTGTTTGTAATAAAACAAAACATTAAAACATTTGGTCAAATATGCTTTATGGATTACAAATCCATAAAGCTTATATTAATAATTAATAGATAATAATATATTTTACAATAATTTAAAAATAAAAATAAAAGGATTAAATCTTAACCATTGACTTTGATCCAACAAGATAAAGATTAATAAGATTTTAATACTTATCAAAATCTTGTTGATTCATAAAACAAACAAGATAAACATTAACAAGATTATGACATTTGACAATATCATATAATGCCATGTGTCAACTTACAATATGATTAGAAAATAATTATCAAATAATAAAATATTACAACCCTAATATCATTATTATTCTCTAAATAATATGTAAATCATATTTACGGTATTTTATAAATTACCAAAATATTTTTTTGAATTAACCAATGCTAGTGTGTTATTATCAAAAAATAAATTCTTTATCAATAAAGAATAAAATTACTTTTCGATCAACTTATCGAAGTAATTTAATTTTTTTGTTATTATAAAATATCATTAAATGTATTAATGATATTTATTATATCTATCATCAACTAATCGGTTATTATGTATAACCCCTTAGTTTTACCATGAACTAGACATAAACTGATGTGAACTCTTTTATGTTACTTCAATATAGCTTATTATAATAGAGGTTTTCAATGATCATAAGTGACTTCTAATAAGATATCATAATCCTTAAAATACAGAGTATATTTTTGGATAAATTCATATAGTCATATTTATGTATAATAAAATCCCTTGACTATCGATTTTCGATTGAGTGCAGGCCATGAAGTCATCAAATCACTAACTTAATCATAAGATCAAAAACTCAATCATATACTAGATATGCGTATCTATAAAATTCATTTTCAAAAACCATGTACTCTAGCCAAAGATTTGATCTCCATGCATAACATTCTTACGTAGGATCTCAAGTTTAAATATTTGAGCTAGCAGATTCCATATTAACCATCACTTATCCTCATATAGTAAGAATACATTGTATTAAGTTTCTTTTATCAAGCATGGTTAATCTAGTATGATATATACAAGTAAATGATGTGTCTTTGTGACACCCGTGTTTGTACCTCAAGGGTATATTTGTAATTTCACCATAATTCCTGTTCATGCTTTGGTATTCATTGTGCATATCGGTAGTTTGTTCGCCTGTTTTTGGGCGTATTTGACATTTAAGTTGATTAAAAAGAATTTATGTGAGTGCACATTTGGGACCCCATTTGTGGTTTTCAATTTCGAAGAGGACTCAAGTGAAAAAGTCCATTTTTGGGGGGTTCGATCGACAGAATGGGTGATTCGTTCAATCGAAACTTTGAAGACTTTCTGAAAAATTTTAGTTTCAGATTCGTTCGAACGGATAGAGGGATTCGTTCGATCGAATTGGGCTTCGTTCAATCGAAGAAGGCATTCGTTCGACTGAAATGTGGATTCATTCAATCGAATAGGGGTTCGATCGACCGACATTTTGCAAGCTCTTTGACTTTTGTAAATGCTAAGAGATTCGTTTGAATGAAATGCTATTCGTTCGATCAAAGGGGGTGGTTTGATCGAACGAATCTTTGATTCGTTCGATCGAATCGGTGTGAAATGATCAAAATTGCCCTCTTCTGGAAACTTCTTTTTAAGAAAACTTAAGGGAAAAATGGTAATTTCACCCTTTTTCTATAAATAGGGGTCAGGGGGTTGGATTTTTCACTCCTTTTTCTTCTTTTCTTCTTCTCTTCTTCTCCCTTACATTCTCTCCTTGGTTCTTCTCATCCCTTGCCCGATTTTTGTCTAAATCTCGATTTTTCTTCGTAGACGAGTCACATTCCACGCGTCTATCATGCTGGGAGCCTCAATTTGGCAATAGAGACCCGGATTTGTGAAGGAGCACCTAGGGTTTCAAAAGGAACATTTGGGACTTTTCAAATTAGAGGTGAAATCAGAGCAAATCGACCACACCATGAGGTTCATAGCATTGTTTCTAGCTTACCTGCGTGTTTATTTCTTAATTTTATGTATTTTGATTCGTATGGGTTTCGTATTGATTTTCTTAGATTTATTGCGTATATTTTAGTTTTTATATAAAAGGTGGGTTGTAGAGAAGTCGTAGAAGTCGTATGAAGCTAGAATCACGATTTCAGAGATTTGGGGTAAGCATGAATAGTAACTCTAGTTACTATTCTAACGAGCGAATGGGGTTCACTGATCAAAATCTTGTTTATTGATCGGAATAGGTTAGTTTGGATGCAATGTGGGTCCGTAGTAATATTTAATTCAAGGTTTAACGAGGATTTTAGATATTGTCGCGTATTGGTTCGACGTCAGAACTCGGAGTTAGCATACATTTCATGCATTCGCCTTCATATGCATATTTAGAACGCATGTTGATGATAATGTTATGTGTATGGTTAGGCGACGGTTCGAGATCGAGGTACTGGTGTGAGTCATCGAGGAACGAGGGGAACTAGGGAGTGTGTACCCTCCCTATACAGTGAGTGGACATTCTTTCTATTCTACTTCCTTATTTATAAGTTTGTTTTCTCTATAAATGAAATAGTGTGCAAATGTTATAAATGTTTTTTTTATTATTTTTAAAAGTGAAAATGTGTATATACATGTGTTGGATATGATTTTGAGATGGATTTGATAATGCTTTGGTATTTTGATGCATGTTTTATATAAGGATATGGCCAGTGGGCCAGATTTATATATATTATGTGGTATTGTTGCCAATGGGCCACTTTTTATGTTTATAATGACGATATAGCCTGAGGACCAAGATTTTGTGATATATGAATTGGTGATAACAGCCTTGTAAGCCGGTTTATTGTAGCTACAGTGTAGTAACCTGGAGAGGTGTTCATTGGGATGTAGACCCCCAGGTGAGTGTATAATGGTAGCCTAGAGTTGACCTGGAAGAGAGGTCACCTAGGTGAGTGGAGGCTGCATAGGTGAACGGTTATGTGATTATGGTTATGTTGTGATGAGGTTGAGATTAGTCCACCTATGAGTCTCGTCGAGATAGTCACGGATGTCACCTCGTGACGGCTCGAGGCAAACGCCAGTGTTGGCCACTTTTGTCTTATAAAACTGCATATTTTAAAACTATTGCATTTAAATCTATTTTCATAAAATAGCATGTTTTCTTGCATACAAAACCCACTTACGGTCTCGGAATGCCCACGGCTAAGGTAGTTGCCGGGAAAGAAGCCTGCCCAATAATTTTATAATATGGTTTTGAAAACTTTATTAAAATATATGCATGTATACATTACATAGTTTTTAATTATATTTTATTTTGTTCACTCACTGAGTATATTTCTGTATACTCACCCCCTTCACCTCTCAGTTTCAGAGAAAGCGATAAGATAAGTTCAGGTGGTGGTGATCACTCCAGAACTGAAGGCTCAGGTATAGCCAGATTAATTCACTTGGTAGATACCGTAGTCCACTGGTGTTTATTTGGTTTTTCTTTTGTTGTTGAACTTTTATGAACAATAAACAGATTTGTAATAA
>JAVXUL010098193.1:0-20539 GCA_035590515.1 Trichilia minutiflora | reverse complement strand
TCAACATCTGCCCTTTGTTGTATCGACATGTTTAAGAGGTGTTGGATCAAATGCCTAACGGATCTATACCTTTCCAAAAGGAATTGACACCTTTGTGACGGACTTGTTGAGATTTGTGACTCAACGTATCGACATGTTTTAGGGTTTCTTAAAACGTATCGATACCTTTGTGATGAACTTAAAGTAGAAATGTCACAATATATCGATACCTTTTAAAACATATCGACACGTTTGTACTATTAAGGCCCAAAACTACATTGTTTTGAGCTAGGGCTCGAATTTGAACCGCCAAATCCCCTTCATCTTCCTTGTCTCTTTATTTTCAAAATCTGTAACTATTTTTCTCTCTCTAAAAACTCTTTAAAACCATCACTTTCATACTCACACTTCTCTCTCAAACCTTCATAACCTTTCATTTTCTCTCTCACCTTACAATACCTCCATGTATGAAAGTTCCTTTGTCTTCTAATCGACGAAAACAAAATGCTCCAAAACCCTCGACAGCTATCATTCTTGAAGAATCGAACCCATGGGGATTCACTTCTACCGAACAACAAGAAAGATTCTTCACCCGCTTTGCTATCAAAATCGTGACTCCCGAACGGGTAATTGACTTTGAATTGTTAAACAAAATGGTTTCCTTATATGCATCAAATCACATATTTTGGTTGGTTTCCGTTCTTGAGTATTACGGGGGAGTTTTACCCAGAGTTAGTTTGATTGTTTATTCCAATTTAGGTATTAGAGATCCGGATACTGGTAGAAATATGGTTACGAAGTTTCAGACATGGGTTAAGGGTGTATGTTTTGTAATGGATGAAGACTTTTTGATAAAGCAGTTTCAATTAGTGCCAAGGGTAGAATACTACATCCCATCTTCGCTCAACCCTCTAAAAGCTTGTAGGATTATTTTTCAAAAACCCGAGTTACAGGCTATCGAGAATAAACCATCTAAACTACACTTGAACGAACAGATTTTACATCTCATTGTGACTCATAATTTGAATGTTCGTTCGGGCAAGTTTACGGAGATGTCTGTTGAGGATATGTGGTGGATGGAGAGGATCATCAGTCACCAGAGACCGAACCTCGCATATTAGATGATCACTGGTATTATTCGAGGTGCCTCGCAAAAATACAATTGCACTATAGATTTTCGATCTTAGAGTTGATTCAAAAGATAGCTCTGGATGTATTGGTTAGGATAGATAGCAAGAAGTCTCTACCGTCTAGCATGCTCAGCGAGACTACTCTCAAGAAGATGGGCTACATGCAGCAGGCCCTATGTGTGTGATTTCTGAAGCAGGCTGGTGAACCTCCTATTCAAGTAGATGATGTTGGGATAGAGGGTGATCTTTTTTTAGGGTCTGGAGTAGTGCAACAGAAGCTATAGTAACAGTAGGAGCCTTTACCTCCTGGTTCTCCTCTAGAACAGTAGCCCCACGCCACACCTATTACTCCTTCCTCTTCCGTAGGTTCTTCTCAGCCTAGTGCCTAGTGCCTTTAGCTCTTCTTACGGCCACTTTAGAGTATAAGATTGATCGACTCCTCGATAGTTTTATCACTCTAGAGAACTCTGGAGAAACTTGACACACACATGAACGAGGCTTTTCAGGTCATGCACACGATGGGGAAGATGCTTGAGAAAGTAAAAAATGATCTCTTTTTTCATGATGTAGCTACGCAAGCGTCATTATAGGAAGTTCAGGACAGGTTGGTTGGTGAGATTGCTTAGTTACGACATTCAGTTGCGGCTGTTCTAAGCTCTTACCATGGCTATCGTCCTCCTTCTATAGGTCATCAGCCGCCTCCTCACGCACATTTTAGATCATTTCATCCTATGACACCTCCTACTTGACCTACATCTTCAGTATCATATCCTCCTCCTACGGATTCGCGTCCTCATTTTGAGATCGGCTCAGCATCTAGACCTACTAATGTTGATTCTAACGAGGATATTTTTCTAATGATTCTTTGTGTTCTTATTCTCTTTCGTACGATTATGCTTTTTTGATATTTTTTTATGATATTGGTTTATGGATGATATGTTTGTTTTGGTGGTTATTTACTTGTTTGATTTCGGATGCTTACGTCGTTACCTTTATTATAATATACAAACTACTTGTCTCTTATTTCCTACTTGTCTCAATTATACATCTAAAAAAAATAGAAAATAAAATTGCTACCCTTCTTTGGTTATTGACAAAAAGAAGGAGAATAACTTGATATGCATATATTTTGTCATCATCAAGAAAAGGGGAGATTGATAGCTCCGAGATTTTTTTTGATGATTATATTATGAGCAGATCGTGATGATATATTGAATATTGATTTGTTGATAATATATATCATATGGTTGCGTTTTTTATGATACCAAACTTATAACAAAGTTGAATTGCATGAGAATAATGTTTATAACAACTTACGAGAACAAATATAATTCACTTGCTCTTTGGAAAAGAAAACTTGTGTTTTCACAGGAAAAATTCGAATCCAAAGTTTCAAGAAAGCTCATCAGGACTCAAACGTATCGATACGTTACTTAAACGTATCGACACGTATAAACTACAATTTGGAAATAAGAGTCCAAATTTTGGAACCCTACTTGAATCGTATCGATACCCTCTTTCTGCACTCAAATGTATCGAAACCTCTATATAACGTATTGATACGTTGGTGACAAGGACGTGCTCGTTCGTGCAAAAAGATTTTGGTACCATGTTAAATTTCTCAAAGGTTTTGGTACCTTGGACAAAACATATCGATACCCTCAGTGGATCTTCAAACGTATCAATACCCTGAGGCTTGGATCAAGCACCTTCATGATGAACATCATCTCGTTCACGTCAAATTATTTTGATACGTTAGATAACTTATTGATACCTTCAAGCCCAGAAACTCAAACGTATCGATACCTTCACAAAAATCAAGTCTATAACGGCTAGCTCAGAGACATTCAATGCCGTCATTAATGCAAGAAAAAGAGTCGTTATGAAGAAATAATTGCAGATATATAAACAATAAATTTTGAAGACAACAGAGTGGTTGAAGAGCATTAAGTAAAAAGTTCATCAAAGCAAGAAAACATCCTTCTGTAATAATTTTTTTCTCTAATTCATTCTCTGTATTTAAATTTTTAGTGAGAGAAATTTGCTCATATTGAATATTCACTCTTTTAAAGAGTTGTTAAAATTAATTCCTGTGAATTAATTATAGGTTTCTCTTTACCTGTGATAAGAAGAAATGTTGTATTAGGTTACTCTTCACCCATTCAAAAGAAGGTCGATTTTGTGAGGTTGCCTTTCACTCATGAAAGAAGGAGTTGTCTTGGGTTTCACTTGAACCGTAAAATAAGTTGTTAATGATCCTCGGTGTGAGTAGATTTTATCGAGAAGAGTGAAAGTAGACGGATTATCGAACCACTATAAAAATTGGGTGTCGAATCTCTGTGTTTTATTTTCCTCTTCACATTCATTGCACTAGCATTCTTGTTTTTGTTCCTAAAATTTTTAATCTCCAATTCACCCCTCTCTTGGAGTTTGCCAACTGAAACTTTAGTTTGGATTACTACTGTGATGAGAAATAGGAGCCCATTCATTGAAATCATAAATTCGAGTTGAAATATGTTAGATTGGCTATAATGTGGGTTCATAATGATAGAAATTAGATAACCAGAAGAGTAACGAAGACTTTATTCGATTTCGCATATTAATCGACTTTAGAACCCAAATTGCATTGTATTGTACACATATAAATCTTATTTATGATTTAAAAACATGTATTGATATGGTTTTTGACATGCATGTTTAGGCGATGATATGCAAGTAAGGAACCTATGTGAAGTGTCGAGAAACAAGGGGAATTAAGAAGTGTATATCCTCTTTAGATTGTAAGTGAACATTTTATACTTTTATAGCTTTAAAATAAATTTTGGATATTCTTAATTACTTGTAAATGTTTTATAAAGTTAAACTTTTATATTTAATGGTTTTGTTATATATATATATATATATATATATTTGTTTGTTTATTTATGTACACATGTATATGGTTTGAATGAAAGGTATTTGTGTAAACTACAACTAGAGCTAGTGTTAAATGGATTTACATTTCTATTTTTCTTTATGTTATGATTTAATTATGATTGATGAAATGATTATTGTGCTATTTACGACTTATAAATGGATATATGTATGCATATCAGTGATAACGGCCATGAGGGCTGAGATTAGTTATTATAGCTACAGGGTTATAGTCTAGGACGACTTGGGGAGAGACTGTCTAGGTGAGTGAAAGTTTATAATGTAAAGAAATCAAAGGTATACAAAAACAGCAAAAACAAAAAATTTTTGATTTCCTTTTAAGGATCCATATAATAAACTAACTTTCTTATTAAACAGAGTTTAAAAACTCAACCTTTTGCGAACCACAAGTGCAAATCTTCAGATTTGCGCCTCTATGATATTCACATGAGCAGGATGAATCAATATTCTGAGTTCTAGCTCTTACTCATGTTTCTCTGTGTTTTTGTTTCTATTGCATTTTTTCTTCTCTAAATAAAACGCAAAGAATAAACTTTAGGCACTTATATTGTTAACACAATAAAAGGTTCCTTTTATATTGCGTTTTAGGGTTAGGGTTTAATGATAAAATAAGCCCAATATTCGTGTTAGGCTTGTCCTTACTCTTAAGGCCCAATCTATTTAATAAAGTTTTAACTAACATCCTTAGCCTAAGTTTATTAAATAGATCTAACAAAACCCTAATCAACACAAAGTTTTCACGAACAAAAATAAATTAATCTCATGAATGTATACTTTCAATTTTCCTATTATAACGTGCGACCCAGTAGGTTCCTGTAACATTGGTAATGATATTAAAATCTAATTTTAATATCACAAATCATGAGCGGTGTCTAGCAACAGATCAAGACCATTCAAGTGACGAGAATGTGAATGGTTCGACATTATATGTTATCCCATGACTAATGTTACCATGTAATTTTAATCCTTTTATCCTTGATATCTTAATTGAACATGAGGTATATATTGTATCATCCTCACAAAGTTCAATATTCATATTTCTTTGATATCCTGAGTATAATTATTTGATCAAATGCATCAATATCATATATTGATGCATTTAAGCATTGCCATGTATTTTAATAATCATACTCAATCAAAGGGGCCCAAAGATATCACTTCCGTTATATAGAAGGAACAAATTTTATCTTGATTAAACATATCTCTCTATACGATTCATGATATATCCAACTATTTTCTTCATAGTCCATCCTATTATAGATGACGTTTGAAAACATTAAAATATATCATTCATTATGTTGGAAACCATGATGATCTTAAGTCAAAGGATCACATACACCATTGTTATTATAAGAATTGCTTATGACACGTATATAACAATATATGTAACATTCTCATGGTGGGTCGGTCCAGTATATTAGTTTACTAATTGGTACCCATATGTTGACTCTATATCTCATATCATGACATATCTTATGTCATCATTAGTAATTATACATACTAGTTTCAATGATTATTATTACCTTATCCACAATAATCTTGACTAAATATACTTTAAGAATAGTATTCAACTAATTGAATCCATTATTCTAAAGGTATTATTATATTTATTAAATACACAGATATATAATAACAAAATATATATATACATTAATTAATAATGTCACAATACATAATATCCTAAATATCCAACATAACCATTAGATCTTAGGGCATACACCAACAACTTGTCACTTGTACTAAATCCAATCTCCCATGTATCTAATACCCAAGGATCTAGTGTGATGATCGTATTTCTGCTGTGAGGATTTTCATAAAATCATAAGGGATCTATTATGTCATTATATGCATATTTATAAATATTTATCAAACAATTGATAACATTAAAGTGTTAGTGTATGCCCTAGAAACCATTCATGGTGTCGATTTCAGGGCTAGTGATCTTGTATTAACTTTTGGTTATCAATGAAAGAATTGTTCTTTATTTACAATATTAGGTGTTTCCTTTATATTGATATGCTCATACATAAGGAATATATGTGAATTATCCAGATATTTTTATTTAATTATTAAATAAAATTATCAAAGTGTTTCTTACGTACGTGATATAGATTAGGCAACTATATTGCATAGTAAGCATACTAGTTACCACCTAATGATGTCATATGATGATATATATAGGTTGATAATATGGGTATTATCATAAGCGCATTAGTATGGATTTATAATTGGTGAACTATTTATCGAACAGAGCTGCGTATTGACAAATCATATAGTATGCATGTAGTTCATGATTTATCAATAGATTATAATAGCGTGCGATGTAATCTTTAGACCTAAGACATTTAGAATTGGACTCTATATGAATGAGTATATTTCATATGGTGAATACATGTAGGGCTAATCACGCTTTGTATAAGAAGCCAATTTGGGTATGCTTTATTCATATAGGTGTTCAGTTGATAGTCAAGATGGAATTCATTGACTCGACACTATAGACTGAGAGTTCCTATTGACTCTATTCGAGTTGAGTTTCTAAACGAATATCGATATAATGTATAGATTTTAAGTCTTTGGACAGAGCAATCATGACATATGATTGATGATTCGTACAGACATCGAGATTAGGGTTTTGACATTCCATGCACCCTAACTCAATCAGGATATAAAAACGGAGGGATGTTACCACATGTTACATGCTATCATTGAAGGTTTGATGAAGACACTTCTTCATCATGACTTAGGGACTATGGCACGTAGCTAAACACTAACCATAATCAATGGGTATCGAAATGTTCAAGACTGAACTGTTCGGAGTTGAAGTGTTCGACATTAGCTCACGGCTGAGTCACGGTGAACCTTCATAGTCCACCCAATTCCCTGAGAGTTCTCATAAAGGAGGAAAAGATAAAATGTTATCAAGAGAGGGCTAGTGATCTCATGATAATTAAAAATGCCAAAAGAAATACATATAATTAGTATATGTATTTATTATTCTTTAACGTGTTAAAGAAGTAATGTATTGATATCACATAGTAATTTAATGTAAATTACATGACTCAAAATAATAATATTGATTATCAAACATGTTAGAATGTGATTCTAAGATAAAATAGTGAAAACTATATTAAATTATAAATTTAGTATAAAATAACCATTTTGCCCTATGAGATACAAATGTTTAATTTATTGTAAATTACATATTCAAATTTAATAATTGTGATTATCAAATATATTAAAATATGATTTTACTAAAAATAATAAATTTAAATTAAAGTGTTTAATTTAAAATAAAATTACTATTTTACCCTTATGTATAATCTTGACTAAGGATATTATGGTAAATGTATCATAATTTTGAATTTATAAAAATTCAAAATATACATTAATATGTCTAATTATCAAATTCTTTAATGGTTAAAGAATTTAACAAGTGTTAGAATTTATATAGATATTTTTTTGATACTTGGCATATTTATATATATTTTGTATATTTATTAATTATTTTTAATTAATTATTCTTGGTCAACATTTTATTTACAAGTTTGATTTGAGCTTACCCATGTAATATAAGCATGGTTGTATCACATAACTCTATCATTATTTTATAATATTTATTAGATAAATATTGTATTAATAAATGATAAAAAATGATGAAAATTACATAATTTTGGGGATCTTCTTCTTCTCTAACGTGAAGGCAGCCATGGGAGCTCAAATAGGAGAGTTTCAAGTGTAGAGACCTCACACTTGTGAGCTTAGTATTTATCAAAATAAAAGGCTTGCAAGATAAGCATTAGAAAACAACATTAACCCACTATTTAGGTGGGTTAGGATCAAAATAAAATTGACCCATTTAATTACAAACCAATTTAACCTAATCTGTTTAACGCACGGGTTAAATAAGTTAATCCGTTTAATCCGTGGACCAACTCGTTTAATTAAAAAAATTAAATATAATTTTTTTGG
The DNA here is from genome assembly GCA_035590515.1 of Trichilia minutiflora. Classification (NCBI taxonomy): domain Eukaryota; kingdom Viridiplantae; phylum Streptophyta; class Magnoliopsida; order Sapindales; family Meliaceae; genus Trichilia; species Trichilia minutiflora. Next base: position 12,527 of record JAVXUL010098193.1, on the reverse strand, counting down.
TCTTTATATTAAATTGATGATTGATTATATTTGAATATTAACAATGTTATTGGATTTATTATTTATTAATATTGAGTGATATTAGATTTTTTGATATTCAGATTTGAGATCATGTGTTTAGATTTATAGTTGTTGATGAAACTTTTATTTAACTTGTTAAAATTTTTATATGTCAACTTATAATATAGTTAGTTTTTATTATATTTAAATTTTGGACTTATTATTGTTATTGACATATTATATCTATTAGTAACTAATGTATTTTATATTTTTTTTAATTTTAAATTTTTAATATCGATCCATGGACCAGTCCATTTAAATCCGTTAGCTGATGAACCGGATAAGAACTAGTAAAATATTAACCCACATAATAAATAAGTTAGTTCGATTTGATCCGTTTAAGACCAATCAACAATGGATCGAGCCGAATTAAACCGAACTGGACTAACCTATTTGATAGGTCTACAAACAAGGGATATGCCTAAGCATTTTCTCGCTAAAAACTGTTTTTAAAAATAAAAATAATATATTTAATTTTTAAAATACTAATAATTAAGAAGATATATTATTTTAATTATAACATTAAAAAAATCATTCAAATTGACAATTTTATTAATAAATTAAAATTTATATTAATATTTTTAAAATGAATAAAATTAAAGTGCATATTTAACAAAAGCTTAAAGGTAAATATCTCCTGTACCTTTGAGAAATAAACATAAAACGAATATTGCCCTAGATTACAAAAACATTCCAAAACTTATTTTTCTATCAAAACGTATTATTCCAAACCTTGTTGAATATTGCCCTTGAGCCGATACCCATGGGCTATAGCCGTTTCTTTGATCAATTACAGGGAAGATAGGTGATAAATCTAAATTCGGCTCAAGGTATTACTAAGAGAAGAGTGTGAACATATGGAAGATGAGCCGAAAGGTAGTTCACGATAAAATGAGTCCTGACGACTTTCTTGTTCCATTTGGTACTCTCATCAACAAAATATTCTCGCTTTGCTTTGATTGGTTCCTTCTCTCGTAAATAAACAATGGAAGAAAACGTCTGAGTCTTTGGGACACGTGTTTCAATTACTGTGCGAGCGTCAGTTTTACGTAAGAGTGAGAAGTGTCCCCAAGTCCAAGAAGAAATCATGCACTTCAAGGAACAAGATTAATGCCTTTAAACTATAATGAATGAAGAGGAAGCAAGGGTATAATTTTTTTTTTTTTCTGAAAACGTTTGAATGGAGTTACCAAATTACTTATTATTCATTAAACACTAGATTTTATCCTTCACTACTCCAACTGCTCTAAACAGAGCATCAAGCGAAGGTATAAAAGATGAAAATAATAATAAAAATTTTAATTTGCTTTTATTTATTACTTCTTATAATTATCATAATTTATTAAAGATGAATATAGGCTAGGCTGGGCTGGACTGGTTTTTTTCTGAAAACATGCCGACTTTCAATAATCAATCCCTAAAAAAATAAATTTCGAATCGAACTGACCAAATTTGTAAATAACAATATCTAACCAACAAAAACATGACATGTGTCCTTAATTATTAAAATTTTAATTCTGAAATACCCAAAAGAAATCTCAAATTAAAGGCCTGACCGATTATCGGGAACCCGGTTCTTTTTGCCCACCTCCAATTATGGCATAGGTAAGCGGACGAAGTGACCCACAAATATTATTCCTAACTTCTGGTACAAACTTTTTCTTCTCTTTGCTGACAAGTTTAAGGGTCAATTTTTCATAAAATCATTGTTTTAAATCTAAGTGCTTAAGCATTTAAACATATTATAATAACCCATTCGAAAAGCTCACAAGTTCTGTGTTTAAAGTTCCTATCTCTGTTTTCCTCTGTACAAAATATTCATTCCATAGGGGTACAAGCATTGGTAGCAAATGTATAAAAATCTTTTGAGTAGTGGTAGCCAACTGTTATCATCTTTATTCACTGACCTTATGCTTTGTCAAATAAGTTTATATGTAACCGATATAGGGTTAGCAGAGGCAAGGAACACTCCTTCTTTAACATCTTTATTTTCACGAGAAAAACTCGCTAACATTTTTAATCCTGTCGAACTGATAAGTTGATAAATAAATTCAACATTCATATCATTCAGTTGTAAAGCATTGGCAAGAACAGATAAATTGGGATGCTAAATTGAGAATATAATACAACTCTTCTCTGACCAAAGAATGAACTCGAGGAGAAACGTGCAAAAACTTGAGATACAACAATAAGCTTAGAATAAGTAATGAACTCGAGGAGAAATGTGCAAAGACTTGAGATACAACAATAAGCTTAGAATAAGTTGTCTATAATTTGCAAACTAACGTGAGATTAAGACTATTTTTTATGGAAAGCAGCTAGCAAATCTAATTGAACCAAGAAACCTGGTATTCCTAAAGTTCGAATTGAACTCTACAGTTCTCAGGCATACCATTTTAGAGAAGTTTTAGACCATTGCATAGTTGCATAACAATATTTTGTTTTGGGCCTTTTCAATTACTAGAAAGAAATTTGCAGGGAACTGGCTAACCAAAACCTTAGGATGGTCGACCAGAGAGCTTAATAGATGGCACAAATTATTCTTAACATAAACCAGTGAGGCTGGTCAACTAGAGCTTCATAGAAAATCACTAAGCCACAAATGGACAACTGATATCTGAGAGTAGTAACAAAGGTTTGCAAACTTAGAAATATGGAATTAACGGCTATTTTGAGCTCAAACACAATAGCATGGGGGCTTGACTGAACGTTGTTTGGCACTAATATGGAAGGTTTAAAACAGTTAGTGTGTCATGCCCGTAGATAAAACTTAAGATACAACCCAAAAATATAAAGACAATCATTCTTGAACGTCTCTTGAATCTTCTAAATTCCTTTTGAAGGTTTTATACTTACTAATCATCATTTAGAAGTATCCTAAGAGATTTGAGCCTATATTTCCAATCATTTTTATCAAGGTATTGCTTAACCTAAATGTTCAAGCTAATGGATAAGAATACATAAAAGAATAATAAACTCTACCACGCCCATTTATGTGCAACACTAATACCAAACAGGATTTACCCTAAGAGATTTGAGCCTACATTTCTAATCGTTTATGTTAAACTACTGCTTGACCTAAGAGTTTAAGCTAGCAGATAAGGATTCAAAAAAATATATTATATTCTAGCATGCCCCTTCATCTGCAAGGCCAATAGCAAACAGAATTGATCACATGGACCAAGCCCTACCAAAGATAGAAGACAGACGTAGTGCCATGCAATCACGTAAGAAGCTTCAAATATAGAACCTCTTGGTCAAAAATGACACTGATACCATGTCAAAATCATGAGACAAAGAAGAAATGAAGAGAAACACTAGAATGTAAAATGACTATATTTAGTTTAACAGCCTTGATTTCTATTTATTCAAATCACAAAAAAATTACAATACTGAACTATTCTTACATACTTTAACAATCATTAACTTGAATGAAAAAATAATAATAATAATAGAATATAATTGACTCATCTTAAATTGTACATGGACGAACTCTCACAATCTGCAGGGAATATCCACAAAATTTTACCCGTATCACAAGAAATTGATTTTCAGATAAATTTAAAGAAGACAATAAAGAGAAATTCTCTTAATTGCACATATCATACACATTTGAAACATACATGGCATTATCGCATGGACATTATCGCATGGACCATAAGGAACCCATAAGCATATACATGGAAAATGTAAGCCAACAGAGCCATGTGCACCAAGAAATTTACCAGGAATACGAGAAAGTCATTTTTTAAAAGAGAAAAAGATAATACCATAAATAACTCAACTCAAGAATCAAAATGTTGATACTACAACCATCTTCACCTAGAGATCAACATATGTCTTCTATTAGTTGAACATCATAAGACCTTCCTACTTATTTCTAATTAGAGATGCAAGATCAATCCCACTAAACGTCGAATCATCTGTGCCCACAATTCTCTCAAGGTTCTCTCTGAGAATTTCACTATTCACCTAAAAAACATACATGACGGTAAATAATTGTAGGTGGAATTGCATAGTAGCATATTGTACTCAAGCATGCCTTTCAAACAAAAGAAAAAACTAGTACATCAGCAAACCCAAACACAAAATGAGTACAGTCACAACTGTTGATGAGTCTCAATATATTCAATATGTAATTTTCAGGTAGGACCAAAATGCAAGATTTATGAAGTTTGCAAGGAGGACCTGAGTGCAAGTTTTTCCAGAACTTCATTAAGGGTAGTTTGGTCAATAATCTGGATAGTGTAGTTAGTTAGTTATTTTTGATTTTAAACATTCCAGGGTCGATGTGGGACGAGAGAATACTCATTATTTTGCTGGTTTTGAGTTACTGCGTGTGAGTAGTATGCAGAGAGGAAAGAGTAATAATAATCTCTCTGATTTTCTCCAAGATTTGCTATCTTGAATTTTTCTTCTTTCTTGTTTCTTCTTCTTCATCTTCTGTGTGTGCTTTTCTTCGTTGCTTCAAGTGTGAAATATCAGGTGCTGAACTTAGAGGCTTGCTGATCTGTTCCAGTAGATTGAAAGGATTCGAAGGTCTGGGATTAACAACAGAAGGTGGAACTCGCAATAAGTGGTATCAGAGCCTTTCTTGAAGATAAGCAGCTCAAGGGTTTCATCATGGTTTCAGCCAAGTTTTCTGTGGAGAAGTTCACGGGTGATGGAGACTTCAATTTGTGGAAATTGAAGATGAAGGCACTGCTGGAACATGAAGGCTTGGATTCAGCCTTAGAGGATGATGGAATCAAGATCGAAGGGAGAGAGCTCACTGAGTATGAACAATTTGAAGTGCAAAGAAAGGCAAGAAGTGCACTAATCTTGTCTTTGGCAGATAAAGTTCTCAGAGAAGTTTCAAAAGAAACCACTGCAAGAGGGTTGTGGCTGAAATTGGAGGAGAGGTACATGGTCAAGTCCACGGCAAGAAGGCTCTACCTCAAGAAAAAGATGTATGCACTCAATCTTGATGAGGGAGGATCAATTGAAGATCACCTGGACAAGTTTAACAAGTTGATGTTAGACTTAGAAACAGTGGATGTCAAGATTGAAGATGAGGATCAGGCCCTCATGGTGCTGTCATCTTTGCCCCCCTCATATGAGCACTTTGTGGACACTCTCCTTTATGGAAGAAGCACCTTATCAATGGAGGATGTAAAGAGTGCCCTCAGTTCTAAAGAATTGAGTAGAAAGATTCAGAGTAAAGACACAAACTCAACAGCAGAAGGTTTGAATGTAAGAGGCAGGACAGCAAAGAAAGAAAAGAGTGGCAGGAATGTCTCTCGGTCAAAGTCAAGAGGGAGATCAGTGAGATGCTTTCATTGCCGTAAAGAAGGGCATTACAAGAGGGATTGTCCAGAAAGAAAGAGATTAAACTCATCTACATCATAGTAATTTAAGTTCTAGGTTGTTAATTATCAAATGATAATCTGCTCCAGTCTGATAACATTATATGTTGTTACGGTATGTATTCATATAGAACATTTTGGAATATTCATATAAACTGTAAAAATTTACTGGTATGGATTTTTAATTCAGAACATAGAGAAAGAAAAGTTGCGTACATATATAATAATCATATGGATCTGGTTGCCATGTATGATATATGGATTGTTTATTAACTTGATTGGTGGGATCCTGATTTTTTTGGCTTAATGGGTTAGACCCCACCCAACATCAACTATTGGACAATATTCTAGTCAGATTCAGTTCGACCCCTTGACGTGCATCAAGATGTTGGAATGAGATATTCCTTATTGATGTAAGATATGCCATCAATACATGATAACTTACCTGGTATTTGCATTTCCTTTTGGGTCATCTTTTGTACTGTTGTATGCCAAAATTTTGACTTACTAATGTGTTCATGAATAACTGATTTCAATTCCTGTTTTGTTATCCAGGTACCAAATAGGCCTTCGTTATACAGGTGGTGCTCGCATGTTGTTAATGCTCTCCCTAAAATTTGGCATTATTCCCGTTGTTGTGCCAGTGGGTGTCCGAGATTTCGATATTGATGGGGAGCTTTGGGTCAAATTGCGACTGATACCTACAGGGCCTTGGGTGGGGGCTGTTTCATGGGCTTTTGTTTCGCTTCCCAAGATCAAATTTGAATTATCACCTTTTCGCTTGTTTAATTTAATGGGTATGACATAGTTATTAATCCAACTTTTTACGTATCTGCTATGTAGTTTGCATGTTTGGGTTAGTTGTTGAAAAAAGGTTGTAGTGAAGGTGACTTTAGGAAACAGAGAACAAGAAAGATTACACGGATTTTCAGTTTCAATTGTATTTGTTATTTTGATGACAGTGATTAGGTTGCTTCTTTCTTTGCTGAAAATACCACGCTGTTTTTGTTTGTCCTAGTATTCAGAAAAATGTTCCTTGGTTATAAACATATTGAGCATGAGCTCACCTTCATGTAATTTTGTTGCCTATGTACTTTGTTCACCAAGATATGAAGGGCATATTCAAATTGTATTGAGCTTAGTATTGACTTATATACCTAACACTTAAGATTTTCCCTCCTTTAGATAAGAAAAAAATAGAAGAAAGAGCTGTTCCTTCCCTCTAGAGGACTCTGAGACATTTCTTCTCCATGAATCCTGCATCTATTTCAATATTGTAACTCAAGTAGTTGTTTGAACCTAGGACAAATTAATAAACAAATTTTGTTATTTATGATTTAAGGCTTGCTCATTATATAGTCAGTTCTGTATTGTCTAATGTTGGTGTATGCATCAATTGATGGCAAAACAACTATGCAGCTTCAAATACCAAAAAGCTGAATAAAGCTTGCTTCCATCTGTTAAAAGTAATTAGTTTAGTGTTCTATTTCTTGCATAAAGATTATCTTGACGATGATCTTTGCAAAGCATATCTGAAGCAAGCATGGAAGGTGCTGAAATTATAGCAGATCCTTTTTTCTCTGAGTCTTTTTATTTGTTTGATGATTTTCTTCAAGTCTTATTTCCCTGGAAGATATTCATGAGTTGATTTCTCAACAGTATGATATGATTAGTTAAATATACGGTGTCTAATTAGTGTTGTTAGATTAGATTTGATATTTTGTCTGTATGCATGGCCAGTTTTAATCTTAATTTTTCAGTATTTTTATAAAATTAAAATCCGCTGACATTTAAAGATACTGATACATGTTCTTTTATCCTCTATGGTGGATGCACGGGGCTATACCAGCAATTCCTGTTCTGTCAATGTAAGTAGACTTAATTTTTGCAGTTATCATAAGTTGATTAATTATCTTATATGAATGAAGTTGATCAGACACGGATGTTTATTTTTTGGTTTTCTACCCTATTTAATTTGAAAGGTGTAATACATTGAGAACTTTTATTACGTGTCAACTGTAGTGTGATGCAGGCGGCTAATGTCCATCAATTGACATTTTCAATCTTCCTTATTTTCTTTTCTTACAATAAATCTATTTTATTGAACAAATGACTTTCCCTCTATTTTTATCTCTCGGAAATTAGTACTTATGCCTATCCATTCACTTTTGTGGAGTGTAGCACTTCTAGCTTTTGTGGAGTGTAGCAGTGTTGGATGAATGCCTGGTTTGTGTTTCCTGGAATTAGTGACCAATTGACAAAATCTTTATCATGGGATTATGGTGGCAGCTTAGGAGAAATGACATAATGGAATCCTGGATGTACTTCTGTTTGAACTGTGAATGTATTCTTACCAGTTTCTTATATAAGAGAGAACACATTAGTAGACTAAATCAAATCTCATATCAAATATTGGGTATCATATGGTCACAATATCTACTCATGTGAATTAATATCACTGTGTGTAAATGTATTCTTTCCTTTTTTCCAACTTGTATTGGTGCTGGCATAATGAATTTAAATGTTAAAGCTTTATTATGACTAGTGCTTAAAGGATTAACTTACCCTTAATGTTGATAGCTCAACTGCTTTTCTCTGTCTTATTTATTATTTTCTTCTTTAAGAAAAATGATGCATCTGTCTTTTGCATTTTGGCCTTTCTAATTTTGTTTATATTTTACACTAATGATTTAATCCATGATTGCATCTTCTAGGTTTTTGACAAAACTTCTAACTAAGGATTTGCCTCGATTATTTGTACGTCCAAAGAAGATTGTTCTAGATTTACAAAAAGGGAAAGCAGTTGGCCCCATTGCAAATGATTTCAAATCCGGAGAAATGCAAGACGGGAACAAGGATTTTGTTGGGGAACTATCAGTGACTCTTGTAGATGCTCGGAAGCTTTTTTATGTTTATGGTAACAATAACTTAACCATGCAGTTTCTGAACTAGCTCGCAATACATATCTTGTGAGTTCATTTCTTTTCTAAGTCTGTATGACTACTGATTCAGAGTTTCTATGTCTGTGCACTTTACAAGTTATTATGAACATGTTCTTAAGTATGAACAATTACATTTAAATAAATGTATTACTCCATGCAAGAAGTTATAAACGGGGCCACATGTTTGTTTCTTGAAGATATGAATGGGTTCCATTTTTAATATTTGGAGACATTCAAAGTTTCCATCCACAATCTTTTTCATAACACGTCAAGTTTCATATTCACTGAACGTAAGTGAATGGTATATTTGATTTTCTTATATTTTCTAACTTCCTTACAATTATATTGATTTCCTTTTTTTATCAGGCAAGACAGACCCGTATGTTCTTCTAAGCTTGGGAGATCAAATTATACGCAGTAAAAAGAATAGTCAGACCACCGTCATTGGGTCTCCTGGTGAGCCTATTTGGAATCAGGTGATCTATTTCACCCATGTATTCATGCAGTCTAAATCTTCAATTATTAGCATTCGTCAAAAGGATGTGTTCTTTTTCATCTGAAGCTATAAGATGTCTTCAAGTAACTACTGATCTGTGACTTTTTTCAGGACTTTCATTTGCTTGTCACAAATCCTAGAAAGCAAAAGCTATACATCCAAGTGAATGACGCTCTTGGTTTTGTGGATATAACTATTGGTGCAGGAGAGGTAAATTTTTCTCATAATTGGCTGATTGCTTTGATTTATTATATAAATGGAATGGATGCTTCGTGATTTCTTTGAAATGGTTGTTATCATAGGTTGGTTGTCACTGTACCCTGAACTCCAATTTACCTTAATGCACGTATTTTCCATGCAATACAATTCTAGGTTGATTTGGGCTGTCTACAAGACACTGTACCAACAGACAGAATTGTGGTTTTGCGAGGAGGTTGGGGATTGTTCAGAAATGGTTTCACGGGAGAGTTACTACTTAGACTAACTTATAAAGCATATGTCGAGGATGAAGAAGATGATACAACTGGAGCAGCATCAATGGACACTGATGCCTCAGATGATGAGTTGTCTGATTCTGATGAGTTAGATACTTCATATGAGACTGTTGGTGGAACATATTCTTCACATGGAACGGATAGAGAATCATTTATGGATGTTCTGGCAGCTTTGATTGTAAGCGAGGAATTTCAAGGAATCGTTGCATCCGAAACTGGAAATAACAAAGTTTTGGATGATGTTCCTAGTACAGGTTCTACAATGTTGAGATCACGGATTCCTAATGCTGATTCGGCACCGACCTCAGATTCAGGATCAGCCATAATTTGGCTTGCAGTAATAACAGGTGTATTAGTAATCATTGCAATCAATACCGGTGGATCAAGTTTATTCAACCCTTAATTTTGCAATCAATGAAAAGGCGGAGGCAATGAGATTTTGCAGGTTTTCTCACATCTGAGAAAGAATAACGGCATGTTTTGTATGGAAGTGTTGTGATTGCATAACTGATATTGCTGTACCGCAGTTTTAACTACATTGCTGTGGAAAAGAAGTTAAAAATGAGAGGTCCCATTAAAAATTAGAGTTATCAAATACTTTTTAACAATTTTATTACTTTTAAAATTGAGTAAAAGGGGGTTATACCATGCATGTTCTAATGAGCAGAGACATTTATTTTTGTTCCAATTATGTAAATTCCATTCATATTCATATAATATAGTTGCTTACTAACAGAAGAAATGGGTATTGTTTGGCGTCAAATTTTCTCTCTTTTTCTTCTTCTAGCCTAGACTACTCATCAAAAATTCAAAAATTATACTGTATTGTCGCTCTCTTAAGAGCATGATTACTAGAACGGGGCGTTGAAAAATTGATTTGCATTAGTACAGGTAAGTTATTTTTTCTTGTTTTCATCTGTGTTCGAGTTGGGAGTGGGGAGAGGTGGGATAGAGTTTGAGTGTATGAATTTAAGAAGAAAAAAAATTTAGCATTTTTTATTTTCTTAGAAATTCATGAAGTGGAAAAATTAAGTCAGATTTGGTCAAGATATGCAGGTAAGGTGGGTATTTTTCAGTTCAATCTGGGATAAAATTAAAAATTGAATCCATAAATTGTATTTGATATTCTTAAACGAAAATTAAATTAAATTTTAGTTCAAAAATTATATTTTGATAAATTTTATTTATTTAATTATGTTAAATTTTAAATTAATTTAATTATTTCAATTAATAAATATTTTAAAAAATATTTACATAAATGTTAAAAATAAATTTTAGACTAAAAAATTTGTTTAAAATCAAGATTTTAGATAAATGTTAAAAATTTATTTAAAATAAACCACCCTCACTCGAATCTTAACGAGCGACTTCCCTTTTTTTGCATTTTATTTCCTTCTTGTCATTAAACCCATCTGATTACAAATACTAACAAAAAAAAAATTATTATCTATTAAAATTTAATATCTTGAATTAAATAAATAATATTTAAAATAAAAAAAATATAATTTTGAGAATTAATGTTTTTATTTCAAATAATATTACAAAATAAAATGACACCATGAATGTTTAACCTTCGAGCCTATTGATGACCTTATTAATATATATCAATTATATTTGTTATAAGGATATTATATATTTGTATTATATCAATAAATTTATAATATATTTTTATATTTATCAAAATTTGATCTGTTTATTAATTATGTCAAAAATCTTTAATTTAAATATAATTTATTTATTAATTGTGTCATCTATTTTTAATCATATCATTTATTTTTTAAATAGATGATATAATATGATATGATTGGATCATTAACTCAATTCAATCTATTTAATCTATTTAATTAATCGATATAAAATTTAACTTATTTAACTAATTATTTATTTAAATATAAATTAAATATTAAATATAAATAAATAAAATTATTGTATTAAATTATTATTTATTTATATATAATTATTTATTTAAACATGATTATTTATTTAACTAATCATATTTTAAACAAATAAACAAATTCATAAGGTCATATTCGAATTCGATACGATTATTATTCGTGTCAAAATTTTCAAATCTCAATTCATTTAATTATATCAAATTCATATTGAATAATCGTGTCGTGATTTAAATTATTATCCCTAATTTGTTAATATATATATTTTCTATCCCTCCATAGCTTGTTCTTGTTGGTTTTATGTATTTATTTATTTATAAGTTTAATCATAGATTTATTAATTAAATTTTAAATTATTTAATAATTAAATTCCAAATTGGGAGAATCGAACCTAGTCTCACTGACTAACTTGACCCAGGATTTTATGCCAGGTCAAGCTAAATTAAAAGTTTATTAGATATAATTTTATGAATTTTAAAATAAGAAAGTTTAATAAATTAATATATAAATATATATATATATATAGGAATATAAAAATATAAATAATTTTTAAAAAATTAAACAATTTCATAATAAATACATAGCACCTTCGGGATTTTTGCTTGACTTGTGGGTTCGAATCTAACAAATTAAATTAAAAAAAAGTATAAAATATATTTTTTTAAATAATATATTCTAAATATATTTACTTATTACATATTAATAAATAAATAATTTGTTAGAAAAATAGAAAAGTTTATATTATAAAATAATAATAAAAATTGATTAAATAAGAGATTTTTTTTTAAAAAAAATTATAGGTATTACTATATTCTACAATCTTATCAAATAAAATATGCAAAATATTAACATAAAAAGGCAATGAGATAAAAAATATTACTTATTAATATGAATATAAAGAATATTTGAAAGTTTATAATATAAATAATAAGAATAATTATATTTTTTTAATGGAAAAAATTAATATTGTAAGAAAGAATTACAAAGTTTTTGATTATATTATCCCTTAAGGACATATTAGATTGACTTTGAACTAATGTTTTTTTGACTGATCTTCCGGATACAAAATAAGAAAGTTTAATAAATTAATATATTTATAAATATATATAAATTAAATTAATTTTAAAATTAAATTATTAAATCAACTATTTAAATAAATATTAAATATACTTGTATATAATATTAATATAGTATAATAAAATAATAAATTTATTATTTTAAAATTAAGTTAAAATATAAATTAAAACAATTCCAATTTATTACAATTTATAATATATTATTAAATTAAATTATAATAT
>JAVXUL010098140.1:0-20552 GCA_035590515.1 Trichilia minutiflora | reverse complement strand
TTTACTTGGTAATTTCTTTCTTTAAAATCAATCCATCACTTGTTCTACCTTTTTTATTGGATCTTGGCTTGGACATAACCCAATTGGACTCTTGGAAAAAACATTCCCTGTGGATACGACACTTGAACTCACCAGACTATACTATAACAAGACTACCTATACTTGGGTATATAATCTAATTGAGATCATGATATTTTAGGTCAAAATTTATAACTTTAAAAATAATGTATTTTGATTTATAAAAATATTTTAACTTAGAAAATAAAATATTTTAAAATATATTATAAATATTTTTGAACTTACTTAATTGTCAAAATTTTCAATTACACACATAAAAATATATAAAAATTATACAAAAAAATCCTACATTTGTATTTTTAATCTCTATTTTTTAATTTAAATTTTTTTTAACTTGATTAAATTAATTATTTTATTGTTATCAAAATATAGGTTTATACCATATTAAAATCTAACAGCATGTGGGGTGGATTTTCTGTGGAGCACTTTCAGCTTTCTACTTGCATATATGCATTGATCTAACTAATAGTGATTGATGAATTCAGATATTTATTGTTTGCTATCCACTGCTCTTGCGTTTCAGATATTTCAGCTCTTCAAAACTGGCGGGCCAAAAATATTAATCCATATAGTAGAGGAAGAAATGGCGAGTTTAAAAGCCTGAGTAAATGTGTGGCCCAAGTGAGCTCCCGACGTCCTACGCTACTAGTCATGACTCGTGAAACACACCAACAGCGCTGTCGACACTGGAAAAAAAATCTTCCCAGTCCCAGCATTCTGTATAAATAAAGACAACCACCCAGCATTCAATATAAATAAAGACAGCCACCTGTATATCCACTTGTAAGTGTCAAATCCACAAAAATCTACGTTCTTATCTTCAACTATTGCTTCATCTTTAGGCAGCAAATTCCTTTAAATATCACTCCGTGATCAGTAACCTTCAGTTCGTCTCTGCTTAAGGTTTTTCTTCTCTTCAATAATTGGTACAGAAATCAAGCATGGACTCGCTTTTTAACACCAAACCCACCACCAAGGACACGCACACCGACAGCAAGCACCATCAACCATCATCTACCGAGTTGTTGGCAAGTGCCAAATATGTAGCTGAGGCAGCAAAATCCACATTCAGCGGTGAATCGGACAAGGTAGATAAGGCCAAAGCTGCTGGTGCTGCGGAAGATCTCCTTGGTGCTGCCTCCTGCTATGGCAAGCTGGAAGAAAAGGGATGCGGCCAGTACGTTGAAAAGGCTCAGAATTACCTGCACCAGTATTCACATTCCACAACCACCACAACCACTTCCGGTCACTCAGAGACCCCTGGCGGTGAACACGGCTCAGCTCCTTCTTGTGAAGGTGATGAAAAATCTGGAAGTGGGGTCGGAGACTACTTCAAGATGGCTAAAGGTTTCATGAAGAATTGATTCTTAAAAGTTGTCTGGATAAGACAGCGATCTGTTCCTGCTTATTGTGTGCAATAAATTTCGAGCTAATTTGTCTGGAATGGGTTTGTTTGCATTTGACATCTAGTAAATGTCCTATTGTAATGTTGATAAGGCAATAATAATCGCAGTTTCTTAGTCTTCTTATATGTAAAACTGAATGAAATTTGAATTTTTTGGATACTTCTTCGTTGATAATTCACAAAACATTTTTGAATTTATTTTCAACTTTATATAAAATTAGTTCTCCTCTCCCCTCTTCATTGTCTCCCCGATTTCTTCCCTCAAGACCATGATGGCAGTTAAGTTATGCAGATTCGTACGAATTTGTTGATGGCTCCAAGGGACCCCAATCATTAAGGGAAAAATCTAACCAAATCTTCAAGAAATTTGAGCAATATAGGAAGAGAATAACGGAAATAATTTTTTGTAGGAAACTTACTTTTGAAGACTTAGAAATTAGATTAGGTGGAAAGTTGAATATTATTTATTGATATTAATCGGGATTGATATTTTCCGTTTCGTTTACGCTTTGGATAATTAAAAATCTAACCCGTAGTTTTGGTTTTAATACGTTTCAAATTAAAACCAAACTGGGCAGAGACATAAATCAATCGAAAACGATTTATTTAAATTAAATTTAGTTGATATTATATTTAAAATAAAGTTTTATTAATTAATTATTTTATAATATAAACGTTTAAAAATATTTATATAAATATTAGAAAACACAAACTAATGAATATATTTTATAATTTTAAATTTGTAAAATATTAAATAAAAAATTATTTCATTTTACAAAAATCTTTGTTGAAAAACAGTATATGGACCGTACATTTTATGATTCCATAACGTGTGGGGCTCAAGAATCAAGATTACTTTAAGGGAAATGACCAAGGCATCGTTAGTCTAAGCCGTGTGAGAAACCAAACATTGGAAAATAACCCGGTCCCAACCACCAACGCTGGAAAGCCAGCGGTTCGCTGCAACCCCAGACTTCTATGTATTACTTACGTATTACACGTTCGACTTATCTTCAGCCATTGTTTCTTCGATCTTGAGGCTTCACAGATAAAATAACAGCCTAAGATATTGGCCTTCAATCTGTGTTCTCTTCTCATCCGTATTGCCTAAACAAGAATGGATTCAATTTTTCATCATCCCGAGCCCACAAAAACATTCGGATGACAAAACTGATAAAGCATCATTCCCATTCTTCGTCAGACAGCAAACCTGCCAAAAACAATCAACCATCGAAAGCTGAGCTCCTATCTAGCACCAAATTGGTCGCGGATACAGCAAAATCGAAGTGGAACCATGATTCTGAAATGATAGATAATACGAAGATTGCTCACGCAGCTGGAAATCTTCTTCATGCTGGGTCTCATTATGGCAAAATGGATGAGAAGAGGTACGGTAAATATGTTGGAAAGGCTGAGAATTATCTGCACAACTACAATTCAAATCCCACAAAACCATCAAACCAACATTCTGACCATTCGAATGCTTCTGCGAAGCCCTCCAAACATTCTGAAGTGGGCATTGTGACCACTCAGGCGCTTCTGCGAAGCCGTCCAAACATTCTGGAAATGGGTATGCAGACTACTTGAATATGGCTGAAAGTTTCTTGAAGAAGCATTTATTCTTTAATCTCACATATATTGTAATGTCAAGCAGTGTTCCTGTCATTTATGTATGATACTCTTTGAATTTTTAATTTGAACATTAATTTCTCATATAAAGATCAAATAAAATTGATATATCTTGCATGTGATGGGGTATCAATAAAAACAGGGGACAACATTAGGTTTATCTAATACGAAAGAATATGCATTCACTTAATTAAAATTAATAAGAAATCAATCATCACTTTTTACATGTTCGACGGAAATTAGCTTTGATTTAATTAAAATTAATAAGAAATCAATCATCACTCTTTACATGTTCGAAGGAAATTAGCTTTGATTCATTTCGTGAAACAAATATTTACATGTTCGTAAATTTGGAAATTGTAGTGGTTGACATTCAGAAACAGAAACATTTGGCAGGAAGTTTCCCTGTTCTGATTATATCAGCCTTTCCTTTTGCCTTAAACTCTTCTTTTCTTCGCTTCTCCAGTGCCTGTGCTCTTGCTCCTTCCGCGATCTGATCAATAGATTCCATGCTGCTGCGATATTTTTGCAAGGCTTTTACTCTTCTTTTCTCCAATTCCATCTGCAACTCCAATATATGGACGGTCAGGTCTTGAGAATCAGTTTTAATTGAATAATTTAAGGAAATAAAGCAGTACCTCTGTTTTATCCAATTTTCTTCTGGCTTTTTTCTTCTTCCTGTTCTCCCAGGCAACTATTGTCTCATTTAACTTCTCGTAACTGATAATTATGTCTATTAGTGAAAAATGCATAATTCTAAAAGCTAAATTCATGTTTTTCATTTTAGATGTCTCTCAAATTGATGAATCAGACTGACACGGTAAGTTTAGCTTGTTATGGATGCCTAGGCCAACAAACCACTTGCAAAATGAATCATTACCGTTTCCTGATCTTGGCTATCTCAGCTTCCTCCCAGGAATCTGCTTTCGTTCCATCTGTTCCAGGTATTGTTGAACTCTGCCTTTTGGTTTCAGTTGGCTGAGTTGCAGGTTTGACGGGAGGAGGAATATCAAATTTTGATGCTGTCGTTCCATCTGTTGTAGGAGGCCGATCAAAATCCGGCACAGCAGCTTCAGGTTTTCTGCTGCTGGTTCTGCTCAAGCGTTCATCAGAAAAAGTTGGAGTCTTTGTCATTGATGAACCGGGATCAGTACCCTTGCTTGTTGTTCTTTCAGATTTTGCAGTATGATCAGGAATTTTTGATATCTCATCAGCATGGGTTGTAGTCTTTTTGAGCGGAGGAGAAGGATCAACGGCCTTTTCAGGAGACTTTCCATCTTCTGTGGCCAGTGGTTCTGTATCTGGAATTATTGAATTTGTAGTTGCATTTTCTCCTGTTCCATACAATCCCATTACCTTTTAAACATATAACCGTCAGCAATTCATGCTTCTGATGTATGATTGCTGTATATATTTACCTGAGAATCGCTTTGATACTCTACCAGGTTCTGGTGATGTGTCTTCGTTTTTGCTCTTAAGCCTGCTCAAAGATCTACCAGGTTCAGGCAGAGAATCTTCTTTTTTGCCCTTAATCTTGCTCAAAGATCTACCAAGTTCAGGCTGAGTATCTTCCTCTTTGCTCTTAAGCCTGCTCATAGATGCTTCACGGTTACCAGTAGCCTTTTTCTGTTCCGGCATTGTATCTTCCGTTTTGCTCTTGAGCCTGATAAAAAATGGCTGAGAAGGACCTGAACTGGTCTTTCTCCGAATTGGTACGTGTGATTCTTCTAATTCTTCTAATGCCTTGATGGAATATGCAGCAGCTGCCACTGCAGTGGCGTGCTCCTGCTGGTAGTTGGAATCAAGATCCCCACTTACTTGCCTAGAAAACTGTCTCCTTAACCAGTTCTGAGCTCTCTTCTTCTCTACAAAATACCCAAATCCAAGTTTCTTAGTATTGTTTCATGTATCTATCCATTTTACCTATGCCCTTTGATTTCTTATCTGGGGCTTTGTCATATGTAACTAGTTAAAATATGGACGTTTACTCAATTACTGGTGGCTATATCCATTTTAAATTTCCTTTTTAAGTATGAACCAGATGACAGATGTCGTATACAATTTGAGTAAATCATATGCTTTATTTCTCACTTGTTTTGCTTGCAAGATTGGTGAAAAATAAATGAAAAATCTAGGGGTACCTCCTTTGAAAGATTGAGTTTTCTGGAGTGGTATTCTTCGATCTTTGTCTCTGCTACGTTCTTGCGAATTTTCTTGCCCCACATTTGAAAATCTTACCCTAACAGAGAAGTGGTCAGCCGTAAAGCAGCAAAATTTATTACCCTCAAAGGAACAATAATTTTTTTTGTTCTTTTTTTTTTGGCAAATAAATTAAAGATTTATCATCAAACCACAGTTTGTATGCAACAAATAAATTAAAGATTTATCATCAAACCACAGTCTGTATGCACCAAATTTCAAGAAGAACAGTGCTTTTTTTTTTCGCTCTATGTACCTGAATTAAGAACGAAAGTTACCTCATTTGTCTGATCAAACTGTCCATTGTTGCAGATTACAACGCTTCCGATATCTCAACTTGCTGAAGAGTGATCTGTATCACACATTGTTTTGGTTTTCTGCGCGTGCGTTCATTTGAAGGAGAAGTCTAAGAGAAAAGGTTGGGGGTGAGGGGGCACGCAAAGTTTGATATACTTTGCATGCAAGCCTTGGTTTGGCTTTAAAATGTCCAATAACTCAAGGAACGTATATTTTTTGCTCTCGAAACCGAACCCTATTTCGCTTTTTGGGCAGTTATTCTCTCTCTTAAGACTTTAGATTAAATAAATACAATGCTTTCCAGAAGGGTTGAGAATAATCCGTAGCATAGCATGGGTAAAGTTCTTTTGATTTATGAGAAATTTATTCACAATTTTTGTTTTTCAAATGAAGCGAAGTTAAAGAACTAAATTTAAATCTAAATAACATTAAAAAGATCGAGATAAACTCCTGCCATTTTGTGCAAGAGATAGAATTTGAATTTAAATGTACTAAAAGCATTCACAATTAATCATGGATTGAAATTTATACGACCATAACTACTAATTAAATTTAGACTATAAAACACTTCTCTATACTTAAAATTAACAAAAAGATGAACAGAAAATTATTCTGAGCACGAGCGGGGGCCTTGAAATCTCTGAGAGTTGCAAAGACAATTGAATCAGGAGTAATAGTGATAGAAGACGAAGGATCTGTAAACTTCGGTTCTATTGAAGGGATATTCAATGAAAGCTTCAATAGAGTACCATTAAATGCACTACATCACTAATATCTCCATCTTCTGGTGTCAAATGGTACTATTCTCTTAACCTTTTACCTTGACCATTCTTCTCTGTCAGCTGAGGGTAAAGATTTTCATCACTGACCACCGAAACATCAAAGGATGTCGAGTTCGACAAGTTGATCAGAATGTCAAAGTAAAGTAATTCCCGGCTGGAAATTAATCGGAATAAATAATATTATCTTTAATTATATTTTATAAGGATTGAAATTTGATATGACTAACGAGAAATAAATTTATCTTTTGCTTTGAACAATGAGAATATGCTTGCAAATAAGGGGAATGACAGATTCCCTCTATGGTTTGCAGAAAAGTCACATACCCCATAAGGGATATGTGACAAAATCACAGCCATCCATTAAATGAATGGCTGTGATTTTGTCACATACCCCATAAGGGGGTATGTGGCTTTTTCAAAAGTTATAAGGGGCATTTGTCATTCCCTCTTATAAATAAGGTAAGCTAGAATGAGTAGCAGACAGGACATTCTTTCCCATCAAGTGATGCCATAGAAGAGCACTGGAAGAAAGACAAAGGACAACGACAGATTGTAAATGAAACTTTTAGAAGTTAAAACTTATTTAATGACCGGAATAAATAAAAAGATAATTACCCATAATAATCTGGATTAGGGACGAATCTAGTAGTATTTGTTGAAGAATAATTTAAAGTATTTTTTGAATAGCAATAAAAGCTACATTAGAATAGGTCTCTTAAGATAATTTATTTAATTTTAATAAAATAGGATAGTTGCATTATATTAGGGATTTAATATATTTTTAAATTATTTTATTATCTTTTATTTGTATAAATAAGTGTGTTCAATACGAATAATATGAAGAAAACTTTTCTCTTTCAAACTCCTTCTCAAAAATTCCAACAGAAATGTCCTACCATAATAATAATGATAGGTTAATTTCATGCATTGATCAATAATAAGATTTAGGGTTTCTTGCCAAAAATATTTTATTATTTCTTTATATATGGAGTGTAATTTAGGTTACGCCATGGATAACAATCAAATATGTTAAAAGGCATTTAGTATAATATTAACTTTTGTTATTTAAATCATGATCCAGATTTTTTCATTCAAAGTAATGTATCAAGAATGTACATACATGAAAAAGAGAAAATATAATACCCATGAACTAGAGATTGAGAAGGATCCTCCTATTTATATGTATTTAGATGGAAACCATTTCAATCACATATTTCCTCATTATAGAAGCTGCGTGCAAGAAGGAAGACCCTTTTAACTGCAGAAGCACTTAAAACAAAAGTGCTTGCATCCCAAATTACAGAAGCGGCAGGCGGTAGATTATAGTGCCAGGAGGGTTTCCATTCAAAATCTGCTTAAATGGGTATATAGGTACAGGAATCTCTACTCCACCTTCCAACATGTTCAACGCAACACTCATTGCAGGCCCCAAAAGCCAAAATCCCGTCCTCGAAATACAAAATAAGAATACACAAGAGAAAACTACCGACCTTTATCATTCTCTACAATTCCAAGAACGACCATCATCTTTTCCAATTCTCCATTTTCAAACTTTTAGCATACCTGTTTCGGAAACCATTCTTGTCTTTTAGGAAGATCTTTGTCCAGGTTTCTTCGCTAGCTTCTGACCTCGAAAAGCAGCATTCCAAAGCTGCAAACATCACACTTATGAAACATGATATGACATCCCGAGTTTAGGTGTGTTGTATAACTTGGAGGTGCCTTCCCTCCTGTCATTGTTATATGAGTATTTTTCATGTAGCACAGCTTGGCCAAACTAAAATCTGCAACTTCCAATAAAAACTGACATCCAAAAGAATGTTTTCAGATTTTATGCCATAATGCACAATTCTCTAATGGCATTCTTTAATGCAACTATGCAATTCCTCTGGCCGTGGCAACCGCAATCTGATGAAGTTTTCGAATATTAATATCTTTTTTTTGAGAAAACAAGTACTTGTCCAGCCAGTCATTCACCATGTACGCATAAACCAGGGCTCTCAGGTTTCTTTCGAAGCAGAATCTTGAGAATCCTGGTTTATGAGTAGAACTATTTCTGTTGATAAAATATTTTGGCCTTTACAATTTTACATAGCTGACGAAACATTTAGCACGAGATAAAAACATACAAGAGAACTAGAAACATGTGCAACAAAAACTGTTTGGATAAAAAGTGACTCGAGAAAGTCAAAGGATCAATTATTAGACACCGTGGGGACTGTTTTGATTCTCCACTAGAAGACCTAACCATATGGCGCTTATAACCTATGTGACAAATAAATCCATGATCTGGCGTAAATCTAGTCTAAAAAAAATTTATGCATAAAATTCAATCCGCATTTGAAATTCCAGACCCTCTACTTAAGGAAGTAGAGCCATTTGACTAAGAGAGCATGTCACCGCACAACCCGTAATCTAATCTTTGAGGTAGGCTGACGTATGCGGACGTATTAGATCATGAGTCATCTTGACAACTTATCATCAAATTATTCATTATAATTTATATCATGAATTAGTGAGTCATTGAACTTGTCCGTATATAGTTTTCTATTAAGAATGTCAATTCGAATAAATATATAGTATTTATATTATATTAATAAATTTATAATATTATTTTATATCTATCTAAATATAATTTATTTATTAATCGTATCAATAATTCTTAATTTAAATATAATTCATTTATTAATTGTGTCATCTATTTATTGATTGTGTTATTTATCTTTTAAATAAGTGATATAATATAATATGATTAGATTATTATCATGATCCAATATATTTAATTTATTTAATTAATTAATATAAAATTTAACTTATTTAATTAATTATTTATTTAAATATAAATAAATAAAATTATTATATTAAATAATTATTTATTTATATATAATTATTTATTTAACTAATCGTATTTTAAATAAATAAATAAATTTAAAAGATCAAATCTAAATTCAATACGATTAATAATAGTACGATATAAATATAATTAAATTATTATTTATATTAAAATTTTAAAATTTAAATTTATTTAATTATATTAAATTCATATATAATAATAAGTGATCCAAATTACTGCCCTTACCTCCGATCTGATCTGAATTCATTTATGAGTTAATTAAAAATAAAAAAATTGAAATATATGACAGAAATAACGTAAATCTTTTAATTTTTAAAATTTGTCAGTTTTATTATGTCATAATCTAGTCAATATAACAAAAGGAGCATTTATGATCTTATGACATGATATCATCATCGTATAAAAGATCGTATATTTTCTAATAAAAGAAACTTTTAGATACTTTGAACTTACCAAAAGAAATAATAAAACTCATACTCTCTCTCTCTCTCTCTATATATATAATTTATCCTTAGTTTTTTATTTTTTTTAAATTTTTTTGATTTAGACATAAAAAATTTTCAGATAAAAAACACTGGACGTCAATTAGTTTCTCTGTTGTTTTATAAGTTCGAGAGAATAGGAGACAAGATCATATTTTCGTAGATAAAAACGTGAAAGCTGAAGAGGCTAGCATAGGCAGAAGTGTACTTTGTGCACCAACAAAAACATAATGACACGCTCATAAAAAAAAATGTCAGGAAGAAAAGATCTACAATGACGTAAGGAAAGCCATCTACAAAGTTGTTTATTTCCAAACCAATATCAGGAAAATAGAACTCACAATAGTTTTGTTGATTATACGAAGGATACTGAAAAAATTAAAGTGAATTTAAAGAGAAAATTTTATTCCACGACAAAAAGAACTCCTTAGGTTTAGTTAGGGTTACAGGCAAAAATTCCAATTATAAAATAATTTTAAATTATCAAAAGTAAAAAACTCTTAAACGGTATTTTTTATTCTTTTTCTTTCCTAATTTTGCTTCCAAAAACAAAATTAAACTGGGCGATAAGCCCATGGCCAGACTTTATTTTATCTCAAACTCAGAACAAGTCAAATGCGGAATCAAGTTTTATGTTCGATGCAAAATCCTAGACCTAACTTCTTCTAAACTCTCCTTTCTTATCCCGTTATATACTCCAATGCAGCCTGCTCAACATCATTTGCGCCAGGGTAGAGAAAATTCGACCTCGAATTAGCAGCTTGGTCATCATAAAAAATTACCATTGAAAGCAGTGACTAAGCAGCCCAAGTCGATAAGGATTCAGATTGATTTTCTTTTCAGCTTCATCCCTCGTTTGCTGAATAGATATTTGTCTTCGAAGAGGAGTTTATTTCGGATATTTCATCTTTCTCTCACTTTAACTTCGATTTTTGTCCGGTGTCTAAATTAACAACAATTAGTTCTTAGAATTGAGGTGGTTTCATAGACGGGGTAAGATTCATAATTCCCATGCTTATAACAACAGTTGAATCTCGTAAGACTGAAGCATTAGATTTCTTGATAAATAGGCCTCTAGATCCAGAAAGGTTCTCTCCAAAAATCTTGTACAAAGAGTAAATGAGAAAGCCAGGCTTAAAAAGAGTTTGGCCTAATCTATTCATGTCCTAGATCCCACGGCATTTGCATCAAGTAATACATCCCAACCATTTTCTTGAGCATACTCATCCATAGATAGGAATATCTAGTACCAGTTACCCTTGACTGAAGAGGAAATACATTTACCCACCTTTTTTTCTTATTCTTTTCTATTATCGTGCAAATGATCGGCCAGAAATAGGATGCTTGAACTAGCTGTAAGATTCGATCTCGACCAACATGTTCTTCACCATGCAACTCTTAAATAATTTTCATTCTCTTATCATACTGCCAAGGCCTGCCTAATAACAAATAACATGCATCTATGACAATCACATCACACCAACAAGAGTCATTGACAGGAAAATACACTAATGTACACTGAGAGACGGAATTACCTTTTTTTAACCAGGCCATTTTATATGGTGCTGGATGTTTTTCAGTCTTTAAACTCAGTTTTTGCACTGCCTCCACAGATACAATATTCTCACAACTACAAGCAGATGGTGAACGTAGACTGAAAAATATTGTTTCGTAACCAATCATCCTCATCATGATCCGCTCTAGGAGTTAACACGACATCCTAACCACCAAGGCAGTCCTTGTATCCCCAGACGCTTGCTCCTCTGTTTTCAATTCTTTCGTGTCGAAAATTGATTCCTTTGCTTCACATTCTTCCGTGTCAAAAATCGATTCTTCTTCTGGTTCATACTCTGTTTCAAATTTGTCCGTGTCAAAAATCGATTCCATCAACTGCTTGGGCTGAATATGTCCATGAAATTCTGAAATCTCCATTCGCGTACCAGATTCTCAGTGTCGATATCCTCATCTGTATTATTTCTTTGGTGCCTACAAGGAATCTCTTCGCGTTCACCACCACTGCCACTTGATTCGACATCCTCAACTTCTCCCTGGCTATTATTTCTTCCCCAAGGATTCTAGATACTTTAGTTGATTTATTCTCTCCCTGGTTATTATTTCTGGGTCAACTACTGCACCATCCGATCCATACACTGATTGATGAGCTACTCCATCTCTTTTAAGTTATCA
Source organism: Trichilia minutiflora (assembly GCA_035590515.1). NCBI lineage: Eukaryota > Viridiplantae > Streptophyta > Magnoliopsida > Sapindales > Meliaceae > Trichilia > Trichilia minutiflora. Next base: position 8,639 of record JAVXUL010098140.1, on the reverse strand, counting down.
TGTTCATAAATTTCATCCATGTGTTGTTGACGAGCTGTTCTTCTTGGTAGTATGATTCTCGGAACAACAGTAAACTCTAATACCAACTGACGTGCTGGAAGCCTTATAGACCTGTTTATTCGCAACCGAATACTAGAAAAATAGGATTCACAAAGTTTTCGATGATTCTATGAAAAATACCAGAAAAATTAAAGAAAATTCAAAGAAAAATTTTTATTACAAAACAAAAAGAACTCCTCAGGTTTAGGATTACACTAAAAGTCTCAATTATAAAAGGATTCTAAATTATCTAAAATAAAAACTCCTAAATAATATTTTTTTTAATTATTTTTCTTCCCTATTTTTACATTTGGAAACAAGCTCTGGGCAGGACTTGAATAAATCAAACGCCTATCGTGATCTGCAACCATCTACTGATAACTCCAATACAAGTCCGGTCCTAAATTCGATGAACTCAGAAAAATCAGGTGCGGAGTCGTTAGTCCTAGGCCTAACATTTTCTAAACTCTCCATTCTTGTCCCATTAGTCCATATACTCCAATACAACCTGCTCTACATCATATAACGAATTTACCGCGAAAGAGAGAACTTTTGAATGACACAGAGCTCCGCAGTCAATTCCAATTCTATGGTAACCTTCTTTTTGTACCTTGAATTATGTTTCAACTCCTTGTGGAATTGGCTCAGCAATTAAATAACAAGGCCGGCTGAAAATGGACAAATAATTTGGATATTTGTAATTGAAACCTGGGAAAACCCAACAGGGTCATCCTGTTTGAAAGATACAAGTCTATAAAGATTCAACATATATGCAGCTCCTGAATTCGAAAGAATCTAGTTTTCCACATGAAGTTGCTATTTCAATTTCAAATTTTCGAAGAGTAGATGTCGTGATGTGAGGAGATACCATAATCAAGTGTGAAAATGGATTCTCCGGAGTTGGAATCTCAACTCCTGCTTCCAGCATTTTTACCTCTCAACATTCATGGAAGGCCTTGCCTCAGATTTATACTGAACACACCACAAAACAGCCCACTCCATGTCTCCATCCTTTCTGCTGTCTCCTTTTCCTGCTCTTAAATTCCGCACACCACCATCAAATCTTTAAACCCGCCATTTTCCAGTTTCTTCCAAACCCTCTTGGTAAACCATGCTTGGCTTCACGGGAAGGTTCACATCCATATTTTTTCTCCTTCCCAATATCTCAAACGGCAGCAGTCGAAGCTGTAAACGTCGCATTTTATGAGTAACAGGAAATAACATCCACAATCCACAATTCTGGTAATGCATAGCCTGGAAATTCCTCTTCCTTCTGTCAATTTATGTGTGTCTTTTCTCTGTTGTAAAGCTTGGCAAGTCTGAATCACCAATCTTCGAACATATTTTCAGGTTTGATGTCATAATGAATTTTCCTCTTCCGACAATCTTCATGCAAATATTCAATTCTTTCAGCTGTGATAATTGCAATGTTATATAATGATTCCCAATATATGTTTTTCTCCCTGTAAAATAAAAGGCCATCCAGGGAACTATTTTCTACATATTAACAAAAGCTCTCAAATCTCCGTCAAAGCAAAAACCATAAATTTGACAAGATTAATATGGTTGGTTCTTCCACTATTGGTAACTTCTGCCAGAAACTGATCCTCAATTCTCATCTGAGCTTCCATTTAAGACTTTTACAGCAATGGACAAGCGGATGGAGAGGTTACCTTTGTAAACTGCACCAAAACCACCTGCACCGAAAAATATGAGAAATTGTGTATAGCAATCCTCAGTTGTTCAGAAAAGAATTGGACGGGCTTCTCAATCTCATGCAGGACCACGTCGATTTAAACAGTCCTGGAATTCGAGTTATGCTGATTTGAGCTACATCGTCCCTGGTTCTTGCAGCACAATTTTGACTGCTCAGGAATGATCTCAGGAAGATTAGGACTACTGCAGATTCAGAATATTGAAATTTTACACGCTTAGAAATTTATAGTAATGAAAGGGGCTCAACCAATATGCAGCAGCAACTGAACGAAAAGCTTACTGAAAAATTTTAGGAATTCCAGCACCCAGCATCTATCAGCCGTTATGAATTGGGATTCAATGCGAAGAAACAAACGGAGGATTACCAAGTTCTTCCATGGTATAAAATTGTAACTCCATTGAAAGGATATCATAACTATATGAAGAAAATATACTAGCTGTAAATTACTTTGTCAGACTCTCTTTGTTTTGTTTTGCCAGCAATTTGGTCAAATTTTAGAAGTTGAAGGATCGGGTAGAAAAGCCAAAAATAAGAAAAAAAAAAAAAACTTTAACAAATTACTTAAAAGCTAGAATGAATCGTTTAATTATGGGAATTAACTAAAAATGTCCACCTTTTATTTAAAAATGTCTACAGTCAAAATTTTTAATAAAAAATTATCTGAATCATTGTTTATGGACGAAAATACTCTTAAAATTAAAATTAAAATTACAAAATTACCCTTAATTTCACTTTTAACCCTAATCCTAATTTTTTACTGTAAAATTACTTCATTTTAGTTCAATAAAATTCTCTCACTTCCTGCCATCCTCTCCGACGGCAGAACCCACCAAGGATCCACACACCACACATCTCATCTCCTACATTCTCTCGTGGCAAGGTATATAAAAGTTGATACTGTTCAGACAAACGTGCGTAGGTCATCTTCTTGATATATCTCCAGATCTATCATTTTTAGGATGTCTGATACATCATGTGCTTCAGCACGAGGTTCGTACCATCGATGTTAATTAAGGATAGTCTGGCAAGATTTTCTGTTCATGATTCTGTACTTATTTCTGGCTTGAAGATCGGTGCATTACCTGCAATTACATCTACAAGCGATCGACTGCGAGAGTTATATTTCGATGGTGCACCTGTGGTCACGGTGCAAATGATTAAGCAGGTGTATATCGGGATTGATTTGAGCACTATTGATGATATGGATGCAGTGAAGCTATCCTTGTATTTTTTAGTGGAGCGTGTTCTTATAGGCAGAGGATATAAATGTAACTCTAACATAGCCATATTACGGATTATTGATGATATTGATGCCTTCAATCGATATCCCTGAGGCACTATATATTAGACTAGGACTATTGATTCAATACATAAGGTGTTGATGATTTATGTTACGGATTATTTAGCTAGATCATGGTTAGAAGACACTGTAAGTAACTTGATGTCTTCAATTTTTTTTTGAATATTTTACTATATTAGTTGTCATGGGTATTTAACTTATTCGTGTATGACTTTTTTTGTCCAACAGTATATAGATGAGTATCTTCATGTGTTGGTGATACACCAGTTAACATTCTGGAGTACAGTTCCACAAGACTGGACCGTTGTGCCTACCATATTTTGCGTAAGCTTAGTTAACTAATCAATTTTAATATTTTTCATTTTAAATGTTAATGAAACACCAAGTGCATCTCATCATTTTTTTTGTTTTATATACAGGTTATACTACAGACGACATGAGATGCATATACAGCTAGATAGCTGCCACATGGTGTATTCTTTTCGGACACCGATGTATATAGTTTTGTACGGGGGAATGGACGATTCAAACCATGGTCTGATTGTGATGTTGTATATGTTCCTTGGAGTATTAAGCAGGAACATTGGGTTGCGTATGCAGTTCATTTGAGACGACAGCATATCATTGTCTATGATTCATCTCCGACATGGCACTCAGACAATGAGATACAAATTGCGATGCAACCTTTGTTTGTTTTACTTGGATATATATTACGGGATACAGGTTTATTACAGGACGTGAGACCTTTCACGTATGAGCAACCAACAAATGGTATCCCCCATCAGCGTGTTGAGTCCGGGGATTTTGGTGTGTTTGTCTGTATGTTTATTATGTATTTAGACTTGGTCGGATTTTTGATTTTGGTCCAGATGACGGATCGATTCTTAGAACCAAAGGAGCATTTGATATATGGTATAATCAAATAAGGTTATCATGACATTTTATGTTAATATGCTTGGCTTTGAGTTATTTTAGTATGCATTGAAGTTATTTTTGGTCCATGAATGACTAACATAACATTTTGACACGTATACCTGTGTACCAAATATCATTGTGTTGAGTTCGTGGAGTTTATGGAGTGATTGTATTTTGTGTACGGAGAATGAACAATTATATTCAATTCGTGGAGTGTTTGTATTTTTTTGCAGGTAATTTTTGGTGTATATCTATATTTCAGTCGGAACTCTGTCCGATTTTTTTTGTTTACTAACATTACGTATCGAATCCTTTGATTTAAATAATAATTGGACATAAAGTTTCCCATGAACGTGTCAAATTTGATTTAAAATTCAACAAGTGTTACAATATGATAATAATGAAACATAAAGGTCAAATATATCATTTCATATTGTAAACCGAGACCTAGTGAATTTACAACACATAAAATGTCTCCATAACCGTCATCCAAAGTGAACAAACTAGGTATCTATGGATCAGATATCACAAACACCAAAGGAAGGTCTCCACATATCACATATCACATATCACAAACACATAAAATGTCTTCATAATCGTCATCCAAACTAGGTATCTAGGGATCACATATCACAACACATAAAGGTCAAATACACATATCACAAACACTAGTCCATATTTATGGTTAATGAAGCTGGCAATGCTATCAAAGGAGATCTGCCTCGCTTTGGATTCCTGAGAACAATGATGACTGAGTCTCCTTGGAGGAACATCTTACTAATGAATCTATCATTCTTAATAGTGAGAGCCTTTTTCTTGTCTTTTTCAGTTTTTGATACCTACACCAAAGGAATATAAGATGTTATTTAATGGAAGATAACTACTGAAATATGAATAGCCAGAGAAAACAAATTCCATTTAGATAATGAAAAATAAGGCAAAACACAACAAATCTTCTACAACCTCCAGATGTAATTGATAGGGAGATAAATAAAAGGTAGATAATTGAGTAATGGTGTGATTGATAAGTCATGAACATAAATTTTAATAACTACATTATTCAAATTAATATGTACATTAATTATTTAAATTATATTAATTGAAATATAATACAGGTGTTTATTCAAATAATAAAATAAAATAACCTTAACCTGTTAGTCCCTAGAATGAAGCAGAATGGGATTCTTGCACGTCAATCGATTATATCTAATACCATGACAACGGGAACACATCCTCCTGATCACATCTTCACCTTAAGAAGGAATTCATTGCTTCCTTGGTCTACCAACAGGCACACGTTGTATTGGTGGATTAATATTTGTTTCTCGCAACTCTGAAGGTATATCCCAATTAATTTCGTTGCCGATTGGATAAATAGGTTCTGTATATGCCGCCACTAATGCTTCAGTTGTGTAAAAATGTGAGCATAAACCAATGTAGGATAACCTTGCATGTCTGCAAACAGTAAGAGCATGTGCGCAGGGGAATTGTTGCAAATCAAACAATCGACAAGTACATCTCTTTTCTCTGATGTCAATCCTACTATGGTCTTTAACTTCGAACTTTTTCCTCGAAATATGATCCACAGTTATTGTACGAGACAACTCAATTTGATCATCAACTTTCTTCTGGACCACTTCTATCAATTATCCCTCGACTGCCATAGCTAACTCTCTGCGTTCGTAAAACCACCTTTGTAGCACAAACCTTATGTATTCAACAAGTGCTACAATAGGGAGAGATCGAGCATTTCTTAGCAACGCATTCATACTCTCAGCAATATTAGTTATCATCATATCATATCGACGAGTAGGAAACTGTGACCTCGCCCATTTGTGAACCTCAATCTCATTCTCTAAGTAGTTGGCAGTCTCACCATACATTGTTCTCAAGCTGACCATGTACTCGTTGAACTCATTAACTCGATAGATTTTTGCAGCTTGAAAATAATATTGCATGAAAGTGCCTGTCTATCGGGCTTGCATCTTGTACTTGGACTTCACATTATCAGATATGTGATAGGTACAAAAACCATGAACTACTTCAGGGAAGACTGTGTAGATTCCCTTCTGGATGCTATTGTGTCGATTTGAAATGAACACTAAATCTTCTATCGGGTAGATGGCTTCACGTAACTTAATAAAAAACCACTCCCACGAAGCGTCATTCTCTAAATCAGCAATACCAAATGCAATTGAGAATATTTGATCGTTTTCATCAAGTGCGACAGTCAAAAATAATATTCCTCGATATTTACCCTTCAAAAAAGTACCATCAATAGCAATCATAGGTCTAATATGATTACAGAATCCGCGGATATAAGAATCAAAAGCCATAAAAAAAATACATGAAGTTGTCTTCATCGTCCTTTTCGAAAGCAGTCACCAAACCTGAATTTTTATCTCCTAACACATGACAGTAAAGTGGGAGAGCTTTGTGTGATAGGGAATGATCTCCAGACACAAGCCTCAGTGCTTCTTCCTTACTACACCATGTCTTAGAATACGATAATTGTACTCCATATTCTCTTTGAATGTCATCACGAATATTTTTTAGAGTATAAATCCTATTGGTGTCGGTGAACTTATCCTTAATTAGTTGGCCAATTAATCGAGTCCTTGCTTATCAATGAGTATCCTACAACAGATCAGTCTGGCAACTATGAATTATATACATTTCAGTTATTCTAAAGTATTCATCATTCTCAGGTTTAGTCCCACGAATATGCCATTTACATGCCTCGTCTCTACACTTTGCCTCAAAACGATCTATAGAAGATTTGCACACCTTGATCTCAAAGTGATTTTTTAATGTTATCAACCCTAATTTATCCTGTAATTCCTATTTGATAGTGAAAATTTAGCCAACGTACACATCACCATCTCTTATTCTTGATGAAGCATCATCTGACATTATTGTAGCTGGTGGAATAAGAGGCAAAAATCTAATGTACTAATCTGATGATGAAGGTGGCATTATATGAGTACTTCTGTATACATTGCCTGAATTAATATTTTCAGCATTATTTCTATCTCCACCAATAAATTCATTACCATCAATGTCTGTCTCAAGGTATAATACTTTTGCTCTTGCCCTTACCTCGCTCTAGTTCTTGCTGTTACTCTCGCTCATGCTGATGATCAAAATAATCAATATTATATTACTTAACATTCTGCGGTAGTTCTACATCATTATTGTTCAAATCTAATGGACTCCCCTATTGAAATTGTGTTGGCATTGTAGGAATTGTATCTCTCAATGTATTACTTTCACTGAAGGACCTAAATGACGGTACATGAATTTTAGGTGAAGAGTAATATGATAAAATCTCTATATTATTCAGATCTGGTCTATAATACACTCCACTATCACGTCGTTCGATGGTGACAAACAACGGACAATAAGTCTTTATACTTGCAATATAAGTCGGATTAATGGCATACTTAAAACCTTAAAAGCTAAATTCATCATTAATATCTGCTGAAATTTAAGGCACTAGTGTTTAAAATATTGCCTTCGTTGTGATAATGAACTCTTCAAGATTAATGTCAAATCTCTTAGACAACATATGAACAAATTCAGTATAATTGATATTTGAATCCACACAAAAAAGCATTATTGATCCACCAGTATATACCTCACCATCGTCTGAGGTGGGTTCCTATGAATCTCCATTTCGAATGATAATTAGTAATGTTTCGCTCATAACTGTGATCATATGTATAAAAAAATTGAGTTTGTTAGTTTTACAGTAAATAAGGATTAAAAAATTCATTACTGGAATAATTAATTAAATAATAATATTATTTTATAATTATAAATTATTTTGTTTTATTTATTTATATTTTAGTAGAATTTATTTTATTTTTTATATAATTTTTAAAATAAAATTTTTATAAATTCTCCCAAAAAATGAAGACTACATAAACTCTATTTATATTATAAAATAAATAAATAATTAATTAAGTATATTATAAAATAATTGCACTCTCGATGGCGCATTGCACTCCCGATGGGACGCTGGATGGCGCGCTAAGGGCGGCATCCAACTCCATTGAAAGTGCAAATTTGTACGCACTAGCCATTGTCGATTTATCACCTTCCTCGGTTCTTTACTCTACCGCCCAATACTCAAATTTAATTCAAAAACAACTATTTTTTATTTAAATCATCCCATCAAAATTAATTTAAACATGAATGCGATATATAAAATCAATATAATAAAACAAATTTAATTCATACCTTAATAACGCAAATCCTCGGAGATATTTAACTTTGATAACTTTGATAAATTTGAGAGAAAAATTGATTTGGGAGTTTCAGATTTTGCAGAAGTGATTTACGGTTAGATAAATAAGTTTTTTTTTATTAAGGGTATTTTGGTTTATAAATAGTAAAACGAGTCATTTTTTATTAAAATTTTTGAGGATGGATATTTTTGAATTTTTTAAATGAACAGTAGATATTTTTGGTTAATTCCTGATCGATTGTCGAATCTGTCAAAAATAAAAATATCAACTCAATCCTAAAAATAAATTTATAGATAGTGATGAGTGGGATCGTCTCCATATAGAATGGGTGATTTCAAATATTTTTTAAACCAGAAAATAAATCAACCAAGCAAATAAATAAAATCTCGATAACTAAAAGAAAATAAAAACTAACAAA
>JAVXUL010098097.1:0-20559 GCA_035590515.1 Trichilia minutiflora | reverse complement strand
ATATTTGTTTATGATTTCAGCCTTACAGATTCTTAGTAAGTATTCTGGACCTAAGGAATGCTTATTAGGAATCTGTGACAGTTGTCACGTGTGGGATCCACGGGTTAGGATGTGATAACTTTAGTGGTATCGGAGCTTATGGTTTTAAATGATTTTGGAAACACCCAAACTTGCTTTTCGACTGTCTTTGAAATTCTGTGCATGATTTAAGGATTTTGAAAGTTTCCAGTGGATTAGATGAGTCGAGTTATAGGAAGCATCACCACCATATTAAATGCATATATTTGAATTTCGTGCTTCATTTTGTAATAATAATATCTTTGAGACCTAGGCGAGGTCATGGTTGACCAAGAAGAGAATTAATGCCTGACAAAGAAGAGGTTACTTCATATATGCCTCTACAGGAACCTGAGGAACAGCATGGGCCTCCTCCTCCTCAATACCAGCAGTCGGGAATAGGAATGCCTCTAGCCATGACCCCCAAGCAGTGGACTGCCTTTATGGTATATTGGAATACGCAGGTTGCAGAAGCCTCTGGATCAATTTCAAAACTATCCAAGCTTATTAAAGAAGTTTGATAATTGGGAAAGGTACCGTTTTAGGGCACTACAGACACGACTGTGGCTAACAGATGGTTTAGGAAACTGGAGGGTGATCTGAATGATATGGAGTTGGAAGACAGGTACAAGCTAAAGGTGACTATTAGATTATTAGAGGGCAGTGCAGCTACCTGGTGGGCGAATGTGCAAGCCAGAGCTTCAGTATAGTTGACTTGGGATAATTTTGTGCTAGAATTTCGAGATCAGTATTTCAATCCATTTCATTGCATCCAAAACAAATAAGAATTCCTTCTATTAAAGCAAATAGGTAAGACGGTAAGGGAGTACGATACCCAATTAAGAGAGCTGGTAAAGTTTGTGTCAGAGTTTACAAATGAGGAGAGTCTGTGTGCTAAGTTTGAAGAGGGTCTGAATTTCAAAATTCGTGAGAAGATGTCACTGTCAGGGACTCAAGGGTATGAAAAAATGATTCAGATGGCTCTTCGAGCAAAGAAGTTAGTAAGAGAAAGAAGATCGAGGAGTCAGTTTCAGAAGAGAAAATACTTGAGTATTCAGGTTGGCTCTCCATCTAAGAAGAGCCGTAGTAGCGGTTCATCCAATAGAGCCTATGCTACCAGTCTTGCCAGTATTTTATCACACTCTCCCCAAAGTCAGAAACCCTCGACATTTCGATCGTTAGCTCCTGGACAGCCTTAGGGATCAAGAAATAGTCAAGGTATAGATAGGTGTCCTAATTGTAGACGACATCACACAGGCACGTGTAATCAATCGCCAGTATACTTCCATTGTGGGGAAATAGGGCACATTATAATGTACTGTCCTAAGCTAGGTAGAGCAGGATGGGGTGGTTATACTAGACAATACCCTGCACCTCAGCAGCAACTACCAGTTGAGCCGCTTATAACCTCTATAGGTAGAAGATTAGGTGTGAACAGTTCCTCAACAGCATCTTATGGTGCTCAGAAAACCCGGGATAGAGTTCAGACGAGAGTGTTTGCTTTGAATCAAGAGCAGGCACAATCAAACCCAGATATAGTAATAGGTATGGTTACTATTTTCAACCAAATAGTATATGTATTGATAGATCCGAATTCTAATCTGTCTTTTGTCAACACTGCTTTGGCATATCATGCTAGTGTCTCACTGTTAACCCTAGACTAAGAGATTATTGTGCATACTCCTCTAGGTCAGAAGTTGTTGAGAAAGACTGTGTTTAATTATTGTGCGATATTAGTGAATAGAGTTGAGCTGATGGTCGATTTGATTCCTTTGAGGATGATGGATATTGATGCGATACTGGGGATGGGCTGGTTGTCCAGGCATCGAGCGAGGGTAGATTGCTTTTCTAAATAAGTTGTCTTCAGAGGACCCAGAGGATCAGAGATAGTCTTTATAGGTGAGCAAAATGTTTTATCTAGCAGTATAAATTTTGCCTTAGAAGCCCAGAGGTTATTGAGGAAAAGGTGCCAAGGGTATTTGACACATGTTGTTGAAAGTACCACTTCTGAGTATTCCGTTGAGCAAGCTCCTATAATGAGAGAGTTTCCAGATGTTTTTTCGGATGAGCTGTTAGGAATGCCTCCAGAGCAAGAGTTCGATTTTAGTATTGATCAAACACTACATCGATATTGATGTCACCTTATCGTATGGCTTTTGCTGAACTTAAAGAGTTGAAAATACAGCTTCAAGTATTAATCGATAAGGGTTTTGTCAAACCAAGTTTGTCCCCCTGGGGTTCATCGGTATCGTATGTCAGAAAAAAAGATGGGACTTTGCGATTGTGTGTAGATTATCGACAGTTGAATCGGGCCACTATCCAAAATAAGTACCCACTGCCCAGGATCGATGATCTGTTTGATCAGTTGCAAGGAGTAAGTGTGTTCTCAAAAATTGATTTAAGATCTGGGTACTATTAGTTACGGATTACGGAGAGTGATGTAGTCAAAATAGCCTTTAGGAGTGCTATGGTCACTACGAGTTCCTTGTAATACCCTTTGGATTAACTAATGTCCCAACTTCATTCATAGATCTCATGAACCGGGTATTCCATCCTTATCTCAATGAGTTTGTGATTGTATTTATTGATGATATCTTGGTTTACTCGAGAACCAAAAAAGAACATGCTCAGTATCTGCGAATTGTGTTATAGACGTTGAGAGAGAGAAGGTTGTATGCAAAATTTTTGAAATACAAATTTTGGCTTTAGGAAGTGGTATTCTTGGGACATGTAGTCTCTAAAAAAGGCATTTTTGTTGATCTTCAAAAAGTTGAAGCTATCATTTAGTAGGAGAGACCAAAGACTGTCATAGAGATTAGAAGCTTCCTAGGTTTGAAAGGTTACTACAAGAAGTTTGTTCAAGGTTTTTCTTTGATAACGGCCCCACTGACACGTTTAACAAGAAAAGATGTCAAATTTGAATGGAATGAGAAATATGAGCAGTGCTTTCAAGAATTGAAGAGTCATCTCGTCTCAGCTCTGGTGTTGACACTACCTATTCCTGAAAAGGGATATGTAGTATTTAGTGATGCCTCCAGACAAGGACTAGGTTGTGTTTTGATGTAGAATGGGAAGGTAGTTGCCTATGCTTCCAGGTAGCTCAAGAAGCATGAGGCAAATTACCCAACCCATGACTTAGAATTGGCGATAGTGGTTTTTGCTCTGAAAATTTAGAGACATTACTTGTATGGAGAGAGATGTCAGATTTTTATCGAACACCAGAGTTTGAAGTATCTGCTCACTCCGACGAAACTGAACCTGAGATAGAGAAGATGGCTTAAATTGATTAAGGATTATGATCTGGTGATTGATTATCACCTAGGAAAGGCCAATGTGGTGGCAGACTCCTTGAATAGAAAGTCTTCAGTAGCAGTGGTGTATGTTCGATCAGCATACTTTCCATTGTTATTAGAATTGAAAAATCTACGAGTGATATTAGAGTATGATCAAGGTGGTTCGATGTTAGCCAGTTTTATTGTAAGATCAACTCTACGAGATCATATTAAAGAAAGGCATATGCAAGATCCGGAATTAATAAAGGCTTGTTAGGGTATTATGAATGAAAAAACTGGAGATTTCTATATCTCTCAGAATGGGATTTTAACATTGCGAGGCAGGGTATGTGTACCCTTAGATGCTGATTTACAAAATCCTCTGACTTTTGTAGACATTGAAGGATTCGTTCGAATAAACTTTAATTCGTTCGATCGAAGGGGGTAATTCGTTCGAACGAACTCTATTTCGTTCTATCGAATCGACAAAGAATGATGATTTTACCCTCTTCTAGAAGCTTCTTCTTAAGAACACCTAAGGGCAAATTGGTAATTATACCCTCAAGTTTATAAAAAGGGGCTTAACCCTGGATTTTGGCACGTTTTCTTCCTTTCCTTTCTTCTCCCCTTCGTTCTCACGTTCTCTCCCTCTCACTAGCACTTTGTTACATTTCGCCAAATTTTTTATTTCTCTTCGCCTGCGAGCTACATTCTCCGCGTCTAGCACTCCGAGAGCATCAATTAGGTGATAAAGGCATAGAATCACGAAAGGGCATCTAGGTTTTCGAGGAGGAAATTTGGGATTTTCTGACTTTCGAGCAAAATCAAGGAAAATCAATCATACCACGAGGTTCGTAGCCACCTTTCTAACATATCTACATATTTATTTTCGTATTTTAGCAACTTTAATTAGTAGGTGACTTTGTATAGATTTTCATAGATTTATCACATGTAGTTTAGTTTTCAAGCATTCTTTAAGCTGTAATGAAGTAAGGAAAGTCATAGAAAACTAGAAATAAGATTTCAGAGAATTTAGGTGAATGTGAACAGTAACTAGAGTTACTGTTCTGACAAGCTCCTGGGGTCCACTTGTCTAGATTATGAAATCAAGTCGAATTACGCTAGTTGGGCAACAATATGGGTTTGTGGAAATTTTGTATTGGTAATTAAATAAGTAACAAGAGTTTAGGTTGATTTCGCGTATTGTCCGAAATTAGGAGAACCCGGGGTTATCATACTTTTCACACATTCATTTTTTAGTTGTATATGAGAATGTACATTAATATGTTTGGAATAATTGTATTTAGGTTTCTGCGTGATCCGTTGAGAAATGAGGGGAACTAGGGAGTGTATACCCTTCCTAAGCAGTGAGTGGACTTATTCTGTTTTGGTTATTTTATTTTAAAATTTGATTTTCATAAATATAATGATCTAGAAATATGTTATGAGTGATTTTTGCCTATTAGTCTTATTTATGTGAAAATGCGTATTTGTACGCTTAATATGATTTTTAAAATGGATTTGATATTACTTGATGCATATATTTTTATATGATGATATGGTCGTGTGGGCCAAGTTTATGTTTGCTATGCAATGATACGGCCACTGGGCCATATTTATGATTTATACATATTATGATGACGGTCATGAGGGCCAAGTTTATACATTAGTGATGACGACCATGTGGGTCGAGCTTATTTATTGTAGCTACAGGGGAGGTAGCCTAGGATCGGTCTAATTGAGAGGTCACCTAGGTGAGTGGAGACTACACAGGTAGGGTGTACGGTTGTTTATTGTGCTAGTTTGACCACCTGTGAGTCTTGTCGGATTAGTTATGGATGTCACCTCGTGGCTAATCCGAGGCGAATGTCAGTGGTGGGCTTGTTTTATAAAATTTAACCACGCATGTTTTATTCTTGTTATTTAAAAAAATCTATTTTTATAAATAGCATTATTTTATTACATAAAACCCACTGACGATCTCGGGATACCTAGGGCCAGGGTTATCTTCGAGAAAGGCAGCTAGCCCGCTGATTTTTGGTATAAGATTTATGGTTTCAAACTAAAAGAAGTATTTATTGTTTTCTTATGTATGCTTTTCTACTTATAATTATATTTTATTTATTTGTGGTTATGTTATTTTAGTTCACTCACGGAGAATACTCTAGTATACTCATTCCCTCTCACCTTTTAGTTTCAGGTTCGCTTAGTTGACTGCTAGCGGTGGTGGTGATCCTTCTGGTTGAGAGTCATAGGTATATCCTAGAATTAACTCACTTAGAAAAGTCTAGACCACTGGAATAGTTTTTTGGTTTAACAATTATATTTTTATTTATATAATAGAAACCAAGGTATTAGTACTTGGATATTGATTTGAATCATTTGAAATTCAGTATTTTATATTTTGATGAGTAGTTTATGGAAAAAGATTTGACATGTTATTATTGAAGTGTTTATGGTTCTTGATATATATTTTGGAGATTGGGTGTTTTGGAAGAAATGATTTTGGAAGTGTTTTAGCTTTTATTTTGGAAATGCATTATATTTATTTATGATTTTAGCCTTACAGGTTCTTAGTAAGCGTTCTGGATCTAAGGAATGCTTATTAAGAATCTGTGGTGATTATGTGTAGGACTCACGGATTGGGATGTGACACTGCACCTTCAATTCTTTAAGTTCAGTCGATGTCATACGGTAAGGTAACATTGAGATGGGTGTAGTACCCGAAACTAAATCAATGTTGAAATTCGAATCTATCAATACGTATGTAGATTAGTTGAAAATAGATACTATACCAGTTACCATATCTAGGTTAGTCTACACCTAATTTGAACTCTATCTCGATTTGTCTGAGTACCACGAGATACTGTAGATGAACTACCGACACCTGATCTTCTACCGGTAGAAACTGTAGGTTACTTAGCTGGTGGCTGCTAGTGGTGTGAAGGATACTGACTGGTCTAACCACCCGTCTCCATTCTTCTAGCTTGGGACAAAACATCTTTATGTGTCTTGTCTCCTCACATTGGTAGTATATCGATAGCAGAGGACATGTTCCCACATGATATTACCTATAATGAATACACCTGTCTACTCTCTGATCTTGTCTCAAACCTTGAGTATGTCCTTGAGCTGATGATCTGAATCGCGAAGGTCCTTGACCTTGAAGAGAATGTGAAGAAATACTAGCAGAGCTTGTAGCAGAGGCACCACTGGATGAACCACTACTACGACTCTTCTTAGATAGAGAACCCACCTGTACACTCAAGTCTTTCCTCTTTTGGAATTGACTCCTCGACCTTCTCTCTCTTACTAACTTCTCAACTCAAAGGGCTATCTGAATCATTTCTTTATACCCTTGGTTTCCTGATAGTGATATCTTCTCACGTATTTTAAAATTTAAGCCCTCCTCGAACTTGGCACATAAGCTCTCTTCATTGGCAAATTTTAGCACAAACTCAACTAACTTTCTCAATTAAGTCTCATACTCTGTCACTATCTTACCCATCTATCTCAATCGGAGGAATTCTTTCTAATTACAGTGGAAAAGATTATAGTACTGGTCTCAGAATTCTTGCACAAAGTTATTCTAAGTTAATTGTGCTGAAGCTCTAGCTTGCACATTTGCCCACCAAGTCGCTACATTGCCCTCCAAGAGTCGAACAACCACCTTTAACTTATACCTATTGTGAGCCTTATATCTATAATCTAAGGGCATAATGATAATTTTTCACTTTCACTGTTCATATATTCATATCCATCCCGTACATCGTGTGCATGCGAGCGTGATTTCGTAACTTAGTTCAAGAATTTGATTGGTTAAGATAGAGTTTTGAGGTCATAAATATAGGGATCTCAACATAATTAAAATTAAGTTTTATTTTGAGTGGGATCCCAATGATATTTTCCAAATAAGGAAAGGATTTGAGAGAAAATGTGCAATTCGTTCGAACGAAATCCTGGACCCAGATTCGTTTGAACGAATAGGCAATTCGTTCGAACAAATAGAATATTTTGTTCGAACGAATGATGGAACGTTCAGACAAAATTAGAGAGAACTCTTTGAAAAATTTTGGTTTCAAATTTGTTCGACTAAATAGTAATTCGTTCGATTGAATCGATGGTGTCGTTCGAACGAAAATTTGGGGAGCTCTCTGACTTCAAAAGTGCCTGATTTGTTCGATCGAAGCTCAGTTCATTCGATCGAATTCATATTCGTTTGAATGAATCCCTCAATTTGTTCGATCAAATCGACACAAAATGATAATTTTGCCCGTTTCCAGAAGCTTCTCCTTTAGAAAACTTAAGGGAAAAATGATAATTTTACCCTTCCATATAAATATAGGGATTGAGGTCCTTTTTCCCCATTTTTGTTCTTCTTTCTCTCCTTCTCTTCCTCTCCTCTATTCTCTCCTCTGTTCTAAAAATCCATCTCCCCAATTTTATGTTTTCTTTGATTTCTTCTTAGTTTCTCACTAGATTTCACGTATTAAACACTCTATGGACTTTAATTTGGCGTTTAGAACGCAGAAATGGAAGTGAGGAGCTAGGGTTTTGGATTTCATTTTGGGGCTTTATAGGTTTGAGGCCAAATCAGAGCAAACTGACATTATTACAAGGTTCGTAGCCTTATTTCTAACTCGTCTGTATATTACTTTTTTTATTTTATCAATTTTTATGAAAATAAGTTTTACTGTGCATTCGTATAAATTTTAGTAGATTTAATGTACTCATTTTAGTTTTTACTTGTTATTTGTATAATAGTGGAGTCAGGAAAATCGTAGGAAGTTAAAAATATGAATTCGAAGAATTTGGATAAACATAAACAGTAATCAGAGTTATTACTCCGATAGGTATGCGGGGTTCACTTGTCAGAATCACAAAACGAGTCGAATTGTGTTAGTTTAGTCGTAATGTGGGTCTATAGTATGGGTTTATAGGCGATTATGTGAATAACAGGGGATTTGGTCGATTTAGCATTTTGTCCGATTCTAGGAAACCCAGGATAGCATGTATTTTATGCATCCATATCATGTTCGTATCTTAGAATGTATATTGATATGTTTGGGTACTTGTATCTAGGCGATGGAGCGCAAGTGAGGTATTCGCATGACACGTCGAGAAACAAGAGGAACTAGAGAGTGTATACCCTCCCTAAGCTGTGAGTGGACTATTTCTATTTCTGTTATTGTATTTAAATTTTGTATTTATAACCGCATTAATATACTTTTATTTTATAAAATGATTTTATATATTATTTCTGGTTATGTGAAATATGCATATATTCTACATGAATATGGGTCGTGAGCCAATTTTCGATATGTTTATGTTTTGATAATGATATATGTTGATGATACAGCCATGCGCCAAGTTTTATATTGTTTATATAATGTTATGGCTAGAAGGCCAGATTTTATGTTGTTGTGATAACGGCCATGATGGCCAGATTTCTATTAGTGATGATGGCCAGTGGTTTGGGATTGTTCACTATAGCTACAGGGTAGGTGGCCTAGGGCTGGCCTAATTGAGAGGTCGTCTAGACGAGTGGAGACTTCACAGGTGGGGGTGGTGTATGACTGTTGTATTATGATAATATGATGGGATTTGTCCACCTGTGAGTCTCATTGGTTAGTCATGGATGTCACCCAGTGATTAATCCGAGGCGAACGTCAGTGGTAGGCTTGTTTTTATAAAACTAAACTATGAATATTTTATTCTTTGCATTTAAAAATCTATTTTTCTAAAATAGCATGTTTTATCTGTATATAAAATCCATTGACGGTCTCGGGATACTCAAGGTCAAGGTAATCTCCGAGAAAGGAAGCCAGCCTAATAATTTTCAATACACAATTTGAGTTTTCTTTTAAATAAAATAAATGTTTATTACTTTTATTGAATTGCTTGTAACATACCTAGGAACTGTTTTCTATTTATAAATAACCTAATTTATTTATATTTACTTTTGGTTCACTCACAGAGTATACTCCTATATACTCATCCCTTTAGCCTTTAGTTTCAGGTTTACTTAGGTCAACAGCTAACGGTGGTGGTGATTCTTCCGAGATAGAGAAGTGCAGGTATACTCCTATAATCAACTCACTTAGGAAAGTCTAGTCCATTTGAGCGATTTTATAATTTGAATTGTATTTTTATTTAGATAATGAAAACCAATGTGTAATGATTTGGATATTGATTTTGATTTGCTTGAGATTTATTACTTTTATATTTTGATGAATGGTTTGTGGAAAAGAATTGAATATTCTCTATAGAAGTGTTTGTGGTTCCTTGAAATAAATTTGAAGTTTGGGTGGATTTGGATGGTTTGATTTTGGAAGTGCTTTATCGATTGTTTTAGAAATGTTTTATATTTGTTTATGATTTCAGCCTTATAGGTTCTTAGTAAGCATTCTGGACCTAAGGAATGCTTACTGGGAATCTATGACAGTTGTTATGTGCGAGACCCATGGGATTAAGTGTGACACCTATCCTCCAACTCCATGTCATTTAGGTTACCCTCTAGCTTCCTAAACCATCGATTGGCTTCTACCGCATCTGTAGTACCTCTAAAAGGCACATTTCCCAACTGTCGCACCTCTTTAATCAAGTTAGACAACTTCGGAGCTGATCTGGATACTTTAGCAACTTAGGCATTCCAATATGCCATAAAGGTAGCCCAGGCCTCAGGAGTCATAGGCTGAGGCATTCCCATACATGGTTGTTGATATTGGGGAGGAGGAGGCTCATGCTGCTCCTCAGGTTTGTATTGAGGCACATACGAAGTAGCCTCTTCTTCGACTTAGAGCATGATCTCTCTTCGTGGTCTACCACGACCTCACCTAAGTCATTGAAAAACTTTCAAAAACCATAAAATCATATAGAAGATTTCAAAATGTAGTTGGAAAATCAAGTTTGGGTGTTCTAAAACCGTTTTAAAACCCAAAGCTCTGATACCAATAGAATTGTCATGCTCTAATCCGTGGGTCCTACACGTGACAACCGCCACAGACTCCCCAAGGTATACTCAATCATCAAAACATGTCCTGTGAGTTTGTAAGGCCTTTACAAAAACCTGTTTCAAAATATTTATACAACACTTCTAAAACAAATCCAACCAAACACTCAAACTTTGAATTGTTTCAAGAAACCACATGCACTTCTATAAAGGAACATCTCGAACTTTTTTGCACAAACCAATTATTAAAATATACGAGCATCAAATCTTAAGCAAATTAAAAATTAGTATCCAAGTAGTTTACACATTTATTTCCATTACATAAACGAAATTATAAGTTTAAAACATAAAATAGCTCCAGTGGACTAAGATCTCTCTAAGTGAGTCGATTTCCAGAAGTATACTTGAAATCCCTTTCAGTCTGGAAGAATTACCACCACCACTCGCTGTTAACTAATCGAACTTGAAACTGGAGAGTAAGAGGGGTGAGTATACAGGAGTATACTCTGTGAGTGAACTAAAAGTAAACATACATAAATAATATTTGGTCTAGAAATTAGAGAAGCATAATTCAAAAATACATTATAAACAGATTGATGAAAGTATTTCTTTTTGTTTGAAAACTCCAAAAAAAAACATCGAAATTCTGTGGACTGGCTGCCTTTCTCAGAGATTACCTTAGCCCTGGGCATCCCAAGATCGTCAGTGGGTTTGTATGCAGATAAAACATGCTATTTTATAAAAAAAAATAGATTTAAAATACAAGAAATAGAATATCCATGATTTTTCAGAAAATATGCCCTCTACTAACATTTGCCTTGAGCAGCCACGAGATGACATTCGTGATTGACTCGACAAGACTCATAGTTGATTGAATCACATCTCAATATTAACATCACATAACAGTCCCACCTGTGCAGCCTCCACTCCTCTAGATGACCTCTCTCCTAGGCTATCCCTAAGCTACCACATATAACACTCACCTGGGGGTCTACCTCCCAATGAACTCTCTCCCAGACTACCACTCTATAGCTACAGTAAATAACTCAACTTTTATGGCCGTTATCACCAATATACAAGATATATATAAAAATCTGGCCCACTGGCCTACCATCATTTACAAATCATAAAACATGGCCCATTGACTGTGTCATCATATAACAAACATGAAATCTGGCCTACTGGCCATATCGTCATATAAAAACATAAGTATATCTAATCATATTAATCATACATATATGTATTTTCACATACTAGAGAGTAATAAGAAAAATCAGTTATAAAAATACTGGTATATCAATGTAGTTACAATAACAAAAACTTAAATTTGTCTACTCACTACTTATAAAAACTTAAATTCCTCGGTGTGTCACACGGATATCTAGCTCGCACTCTGTCACCTAATCACAAGTATCCAAATATATATCAATATACATTCCAAAATACGTATAAAACTCGAATACATGCTAACCTGGGTTTTCCTAAAATCGAATAATATGTGAAATCGACTAAAACCCTCATTATCCGTCTAATTACTCATACATTATCGACACGAACCCATATTATAGCCACACTAGCATATTTCGACTCGGTTTTGTGATCTTGATAAGTGGATCCCACATACTCATCAAAATAGTAACTTTGATTACTGTTTATGTCAGCCTAATTCCTCTAAATTTATATTTCTAACCTTTTGTGATTCTCCCAACTTCACTACAACTCGAATAATGCCCAAAAACTAATATGTGCGTGATAAATCTATCGAAATCTATACAAATACATTGTAAAACCCATTATAAAAATTAACTAAAATGGGAAACAAAATATACAGACAAACTAGGAATGACGCTACGAACCTCGTGGTATCGTCAGTTTGCTCCAATTTGGCCTTAAACCCGAAAAGCCCCAAAATAAAAGTCGAAACCCTAACTATTCACCTATCCATGTTTTTGGAGATGTGTGATACAGTCATGATGAATGGGGTGCCTGAAGATGCTATCAGACTACGCTTGTTCCCATTCTCTTTACGAGACAAGGCAAAGAGTTAGCTACACTCACTATCACTAGGAGGGATCACTACTTGGGCTGAGATGGTCGAGGTATTGTTGTCAAACTTCTTCCCACCATCTAAGATAGCCATATTACGGGGCAGAGATTGGTGCGTTTAGGTAGCAAGAGCTCAAATCATTATATGAGGCATGAAAATGATTCAAAGATCTTATATGAAGATGTCTTCAGTATGGATATGAAGAATGGCTCCAAGTGTAACTCTTTTACAATGGATTAAATGGGTAGAATAAAACACTCTTGGATGCTACAGTTAGCGGAGCTTTGATATCAAAGATAGCTCAAGAAGCCTTCTCACTCATAGATAACATGGCATTAAATAGCTATCAATGGCCAAGTGATCGAGTTAACACAAAGAGAGCAGCCAGAATATTTGAAGTGGATCAACTGATGCAGATTTTCGCATAAATTTCTACATTATCAAACCAGTTTGTGACCTTAACCAATAAAAGAGTATTGCCAAATGATTCATCTCTACTAGCTAGTACCTCAAGTCAAAGAGAAGCAAGCTCAATTCATGAATAATCAAAATTATGGCTATCTAAATAATCAAATACCTAATGCATATCATTCAAGCATGCACAGCCATGAGAATTTCTCCAATGCCAACAACCAAAATATTCTGCAACCACCATCAGGCTACTCACAATCACAAGTGAAGAAGAAGCATTA
Organism: Trichilia minutiflora; assembly: GCA_035590515.1. NCBI lineage: Eukaryota > Viridiplantae > Streptophyta > Magnoliopsida > Sapindales > Meliaceae > Trichilia > Trichilia minutiflora. The sequence goes on along the minus strand of JAVXUL010098097.1, from coordinate 7,539 downwards.
TGTTGAAGACCTTTTGAGAACATTCATATCAGATACAAGCAAAAGATTCAAGCAAACCGATGCTCGGATAGATAGCATGAAAACACATATCACTAACATTAGAGCATTAATGAAGAACTTGGAAGTATAAATTAGATAACTAGCTTCAAAGATAAGGTTTCAACAAAAAAAAAATTCCCAAGTGATACAGAGGTCAACCCAAAGGAGCATTGTAAGGCCATTATGTTGAGAAGCGAGAAGCAAGTGATTGAAAAAAAAGCAAAAGAATAGAAAACTATGACAGAGGCTGAAAATAAGTCTAAGGAAGAAGAAATTAGGATGAGAACCATGGAAGGAGCTAAGGATAATGACAAACATGTTGAAACTAACAAATATGGGTCCAAACTCAACTAATTTAAAGCCTCCTTTGCCATATCCTCAAAGGATCCAAAAATAGAAGAAGGATGCCCAATTTGTCAAGTTTTTGGAGATATTCAAGAAGTTGCACATTAACCTCCCATTCATTGATGCCTTAGAGCAAATGCCAATTTATATGAAGTTTATGAAAGAATTGTTATCTAAGAAAAAGAAGCTTAGCAAATTTGAGACGATGAATTTGACTGAAGAGTGTAGTGCCATCATATATAGAAAATTGTCACCAAAGCTCAAGGATCCTAGAAGCTTCACTATCCCTTGCAATATAGGTACATCGTACTCCACACGAGCCTTATATGATTTGAGAACGAGCATTAATTTAATGTCATTATCAGTGTTCAGCAAGTTGGGTATAGGCGAAGTCAAATCAACCAAAGTCATATTGCAAATGGCTGATAGATCACTCGTCTACTTGTGGGGAATAATTGAAGATGTACTTGTAAAAGTTGATAAATTTATTTTCCCAGCAGACTTTAATGTGTTGGATATGGACGAAGATCATAATGTGCCAACTATTTTGGGAAGACTATTTCTGACCACAGTTGGGACAACTATCAATGTGCAAAAAGGAGAACTCACTATAAGAATACAAGATCAAGAAGTGACATTCAAGGTTTTCAAAGCTATGAAAGAACCTAAGGAGTCAAAAGAGTACTTAACGATGAATGTGGTGAGTGATAGCAATATAGATGGGAAGTTTAAGAAGAGTTATTGTGAAGCCCATATGAAGGATGAGATAATTGAGAAGAAATCTGAAATAATTCATGAAAGCAGTCTGAATGATAAGGTTAAATTTGAGTTGGTTGGGAGTTTTAAAGATACTGACCCTCTAGAACAAAATTAAAAAAAAGACAAAAGAAGAAAGAAACAAAAGCATAACAAAAAGAGTGTTAATTGTCTATTAGAGTCGGGAGACCAAGTTCTACTCAACAACTTTAAGTTAAAGCTATTTTCAAGAAAACTAGACTTAAAATGGTATAGCTTAGTTCAAGTAAAGAAGATATTTTCAGATGGAGTTTCGAAAATCAAGACCATCAATAGAAGAATACTCTATATCAACACAAAATGGTTAAAATACTATTTTGAAGGCCAGAAAGAGAGGAATGCCTTGAGCCCTCTTCATGATCTCCTTTGAAGCCGCACAAACAATGTCTTATTGGAGACGATAAACTTAGCGCTTGTTGGGAGGTAACCTAAACATTTATTTATGCTGTATTTTTTTCATAGAGTTTTTCTTTTATGGTACATTGGTATTAAAAATTTTATTTTATATCTAGGTCTAAAATCTTAAGAGATTTAAATCACTGAGCAAACAAGCTAATCTTGTGTAACAAACAGCCTATAAAGACAGTAACAACTCCAAGTAAGAGACAGGACTTACTCTCGTCTCCCAAATATGATTCATTTTTCTTCTTTCATATTTTTTTATTATTATTTGGAGCATTGAGAACAATGCTCAATTTAAAGGGAAATGGAGGGGAGGGGGGGTGCGCACAGGGCGAGTCATATTTGAAAGTGTGTTGCTAGATTTGAGTGTGGAATTGATAGCTTTGTGAGTGAAATTTAAATTTTTTATGCATAGGAGATCTGTAGAATAAAGTAGATTTTGGTTTTATATTTAGTAGATTTTGATTTTTTTATGATTATTTGTGTGTTTTTGTGTGAATGAATGAATGTATGAATGTATGTGCATGTTAATGAGAATTGTTGATGGGATAATTGAAATATGAACCATGCGTTAATGTTGAACTTAGATGAGATAGGTTGACATGTGAAGTGGACTGGTGTTGATAGTTTGAAAGAAAAATTAAGAAATATACTTAAAAAACCTAAGATGAATTTAGGAACTGATTAAACCAATTATGAAACTTAAGCTTGTGAATGTTTTTTGTGTAAAAAAAGTGAAACTTTTGAGCTGTAAAAATAAAAAAAAATAAAAACTAAGCAATAAAACTACTCAAATGTTTTGAGGATCTTAGTAACCAGAGGTTGGCATAACAAATGTTAACAATCGCGTAAAATAGATCCTTGAAATAAGAGTATACAAAGTAATCGAGGTTTCTAATATGCTGAGTAATCGGAGGTTGGCATTACAAATATTAACACTCATGTAAAAAGGTTACTGAAAACCAAAGTAAGGAATAACAAGCTTAGAAAGAAATGAGTTCAATTTGTGAAACGTCTCTAAAATTCTATCAAATAACATTTTCGAGCAAGGGTAGAGTAAAAGATAAAATCGATTTTAGATTCATTTAAGTTTTTCAAAGGCATGAGTTTTGAAAGAAAATGAAATAAATTGATGCTAGTCGATTGGAGCATGGATACTTAGTCGAGTTTTGAATTTGGTATCAATGTGATGGATTTATAGTTCATGAGTTTTATTAATAGTAAGCATAAAAATTTGTATATACATGCTTGGTTTTAGTGCGTGTTTTATTATTTTTGTGTGATTGTGTGTTTTCTTGCATGTGTATGTGCACCATCTGAGTGTGGAAGTTTAGAATTGGGATTTTATGGGTAGATCCTCTAGAAACCCTCACAAGACTTCACTCGTCCACCAAGGATATCCTAGGGGTTTAAAAGGCTTATTGTATATGCTAAATGCAATCGTGAGTCCTACGAAAGTGGATTAGGTTAGGTTTTTATTTTTCTTTTAGATTAGTTTTGCTCGAGATTAGCAAAATTTAAGTTTAGAGGGTTTTGATTAGTTGATTGTTCTTAAGGTTTTCTAACTTATATTTTTTTTTTTTGAGTTATTATATTTTGTTTTAATGAGTTTTTGGTTGTGTTTGTATTTTAGGGTCAATTTTCCAAAAGTTGGCAAAAGTTGGAAAATGTTGTGTAGAGGAGGATTTTGTATAGTTTTCATAAAATAAAGATGCTTTCAGTAGAATGATTAGACCTTGATGATTCAAGATGCATTGGAAAGAGGATAAAAAGATCTAAAATTTTCATGAAGAAGTCGAGTTCATTTGAAGACTGGAAGGGTATGAAAAATAGGCACAAAGATGAGTGTCAGGTGTAGTCAAGTAGAAAGCCTGGCGCTACAGTGAGCATTATGGTGCTGCAGCACCATCCAGTGACCTAAGGGGAAAAAAGACTGGCGCTGCAGCCCCATTTTGGCCCATTGCAATGCCAATTCGTACAAGATTTCGCAGTTTTCCTTATTTACTAGGGTTTCCAACTTAAAACCTAGGTTTTGTCAACTATAAAAGTGAGGTTTATTTAATAAGTTTGGGAGAACTTCTAGAGACTCTTTAGAGGCCAAAAATAACACAAAATCTGAAGTAAAAACATAGAGAATTGCAGCAACAAAAGGAGTTAAAGATTTAAAGATTTGAGACTTCATTGAAGATAACTTGGGTTTCTTTCTGTCTCTTCTCTTAAGATCTTTGTTTTTTGTGTTGTTTGACTATGAAATACATTATATTGGTTATTGTTTTGAATAAATTATGTCAAGCTAATTCCTTTATCTAGAGAGTTGATGTAGTCATTATTGAAACCCGTTTTAATTGCTATATTATTTGTTAAATGAAATTTGAGTGAGTCTATTCATATTGTTTGACTTTTAATGCTTCTTAATTACTGTCCATGATTGAGATGATTTTAAATTTAAATCTTTGGACTCAGGAGAGCGGGATTTAAATTAGATCATGAATAATATGACTAAGTATGTCAATTAGTCAGGAGACGATTGATTTCTTAGAAAACACATAGAAAGGAACTGAGATTAATGTATTTCTCAATTTAATTGAAAATACGGATATTATGGTTAGATTGAGAGATAGATTGAGAGATAGACTCACTCGCTTTGGGAGAGGGAGTGAATACTTAATTTGTATTTTATAAACTTCATTTGAATCGGGGGTTAAGGAGGGCAATTAAAATGAGATAACAACAATCGACGAAATCAATTCTCTAGGTTCATCATAATTGAAGTTAAGTTCTCTAGAACTTTCGTAAGTTTTTAATTTCTTTTATTGCATATTTTAGTTTAATTATATTAATTTTCATTTATAACTATCATCTAGATAAAGCTTAAGATTAGTTTAATTGTAGGAATCAATAGTTTTTATCAAGTTCTCTGTAGAGATGATACCCTACTGACCGTAGGACTATAACTTGACATCGTATACTTGCGGATAAAAAATTATACGTTAGGTTTCATGTGAACAGTATATCAATCAAAATCTGACTAACCTACTTGGATGCGATTCTTATAGCTATCATCAATACATCATCATGCGGATAATGAACCTCGACCTCATTTCATAAGTAAACATGATCGGGATGGATGCTACTTTCAGTCTCTTGTCAACTCATACATTCATTACATGAGCATCAGATGAGTAGCTTGATAAAGAATAACATGCGTAATTTTTACAAGCATTATTCGATAATCCTGCCAAGGTAAGGCCCCCTGATATAACCAAAGTACCTTGGTTGGGGCCTGGGTTATCTTCTTCTTTATAGTGTTATCTCGATCATCAAGGACCCTATCGAGATTTTGTAATATAATTCATGATGTAGTTATTTCTAATTAATACCTCAATCTGATCCCACGGGTTATTATATTGATCAGTTATGTGATCGTGCTCTTTATGAAATTCACAAAATTTATCCCTGATTTTCCTGGCCACCCTAGTTTTCATGATTTAAGGTTGGGGCACCAATAACCCTCTTCTTTTAGCGTCTTTATAAACTTCTGATAGTGGAGCTCTCAAGGATGTGAAATTACGAGTAGTCACCTGACCTACCCTTCTGAGGTACTCCCCTATTGACTAAAACCTTGGGCATCCATCGTCCTTTTACAGCTCAGGGAAAAATTTTCTTTGGCCCCTATCTTTTCTCTTGCCATCCCATAACAGTTTTCCTTATCCCTTCGTGGTATATTTTGCTGCTGCTCTATCTTGACTATCACGGTAAGGCTCTCCTCTTTCATTCTTAGGAGTATTTCTTCCTCTATCTCGATTTCATCAAGCAATTTAAATTTGGTAGCCTCATAGGTGTCCATCAATCGTCGATGAATAACGTACTAAGCCTTTTTCATCCTCAAACCTCTCTTCAACATATCCAATGCCAAAGGGTGATTGTATGCCCCCAACTCTGTAACCTCCTCATGATATCTCCTCATGAAGTTCTTCAGGGTTTCATTTGGACCCTGACAAATTAAAAATAAGGCATTTAAGTTTCGGTCCATTTTAATAGCTCCCCAAAACTCATTTTTAAATGCAGCTGCTAGCTGACCAAAGCTACTGATGCTTGTCGGTGGCAGGTTCTTATACCAATGTCTCGCTGACCCTTCTAATATTAATGGGAATGACTGACACATCTGTAACTCTATTAGCCATTGAATTAGCATCATCTCTTTGAACATATCTAGGTATAAGGAGGGGACGGTCTTTCCATTATAAGGGATAAACTGTGGTATTTTAAACTTTCTAGAGAGGCATAATACCAATATCTCGCTGACCCTTCCAATTTTCAGTTTTTGGACCCTCTCCCTGCCTAGCAACTTCCTTCAGTTTCATCTCACATAATATCCTTCTCACACAATCCTCCATTTCCCTCCGACTAGTAGTTATCATCGTCTCCTTTTTTCTGTCATGTTTTTTGTTAAGATAGAACCTCATGTCTGTGGATTCTAGTCTAGGCTCTAGTCCATACTCACTCATCACACCATGCTCTCTATCCATATTATCATACCTTCATTCGTTTCCTTTGTGAATCTTGAAAGGGGGATTGATATCTGGAAGAACGTGGGGCTCCTCCATTAATTTTTTTTGTTATTTTGGCCTTTTCCTTCATGCGATGATTAACCTAAGCTCCGATACACTATTACGCGCTCTAGCTAATCTCTGATTCTCGCCTGTATTACTATAACAAGGGGCCCAGCTCTCCTGTTCTCTAGGAGGAATGGCATTCTTTCCTCCCTTCTGTAGGCTAGTTCTCCTACCATCTAATGTTTAATCTCCATGAGATCATTTTTCAACATTGCCGTCTTACTTGCCAAAAATCTGTTCATTTATTCCTATTCCATCTTGGATCCTCCTATAGGGGGCAGGACATTGTAACGAGACATTGTATCCCTCACATGTCATGGTATCTGTAACACTTGATCCAAGTCTATCAACAATATTATCCGTTTTGGCCTAACCCTTGGGGTCTCACGGTTTTGTTCTTGGTAATGGGTTATCTTGAGAACTTTCCAAGAGGTCACCCATCTTGGTACTGCTCTCATCCAAGCATGCTTAACTGCCTAGTTCTTGAAAATAAACCACCACCCATCCCAAAAAGCCTTGTTGATAACTTGGTTCTAACTCTACATATATAGCCCAGTAACTTTCTCTCCTATTTTGATGTGGGATTCGATTCATTTCAGCCTCTTACCATCCTAGAAGCATACCAAAAACCGCTCCTTGCTCAGCCTTCCTCACCCCAGTGCCACTTTTTGTACTCATTAGATCGAGATATTACAGGCCCACCAACTTTTGTCTGGTTCGTCTTCAAACCACCACCATCGTACTGGAGGAGAGTTGGCTCTGATACCAATTATAACACTTGGTCCAAGTCTATCAACAATTTGTCCACTTTAGCCCAACCCGATTTTGTTCTTGATAATGGGTTATCCTGAGAACCTCCCAAGAGGTCAGCTATCTTGGTACTGCTCTCGTCCAAGCACACTTAACTGCGTAGTTCTTGAAAATAAACCACCACCCATCCCAAAAGACCTTATTGATAATTTGGTTCTAACTCTACATATATAGCCCAGTAACTTTCTCTCCCATTCTGATGTGGGATTCGGTTCATTCCTGTCCCCAGCCATCCTAGAAGTCTGTCAGAAGTCGTTCTTTACGCAGGCTCCCTCGCCCTGGCACCACTTTCCGTCCTCATCGGATCGGGATGTTACAGTATCCCTACGTGTTAACAGGGTTCCCCTACTACCACGCGTGGTACTTTCATTAGAGCTAAAGCTTTTGATTTCTTATCTTTGATCCACCATTTTCTAAAATGTCAACCCCCGATAAGAGTCCGTACTTGAAAAGTTTTGTTAGTGTATATGCCCTAGAAACCATTCGTGTTGTCGGTTTCAGGGCTTTTGATCTTGTATAAACTTTATATTTA
>JAVXUL010098090.1:0-20562 GCA_035590515.1 Trichilia minutiflora | reverse complement strand
ATTCATTAATATACTTAAATAAAAAAAAAATATTTCAATTGTATACATACATACACACATCTCTCTCTCTCTCTCTCTCTCTCTCTCTCTCTCTCTCTCTCTATTCTTTCTTTTAAACATAAAGAGCATATAAAATCATATCCACTCATAATAATAATAGTAATAAATAAATAAAGTAAATAAGGTATGTACATATATATATATATATATAATTCTTATAACACAAAAACAATATGATTTTCTTCATTCATATACGTAAAATATGTAGGTATTGTTGAAAGCCTTTATGAAACCATAGCTATTTTAACTTGACCAAAAATGATTTATAAATCACATTAATCTTTTTAAAGTAAAGCTACATAATAATCCAATCGTTTTCCTTCACACTTAACATATCAAGAAAATAAAATAAATTTTTCTAAACTAAAATTAGCTACAAATGTGTTTGTAACATTATGAAACATTATTCGAAACTCACTCTCAATTTAAAAATATTTCTTCTATTTTAAAAAAAATGTGAAATAGAATTAACACGGCTTCTACTCAATCACATATGTAAAGCATATTCGCATCATATATGTTACTAAGGATAGCTTTTAGAATCATACCAAAATATGGCTAAAATTTATTACACATAAACATCTCAAACAAATCATTAAATAAAATCATAAAAATATATAGAAGATTTATTTTATTTTTTTATCCTCATACACAATAAACATATCCTCACAATCTTTGAATCATACTCAAAAAGAAAACCGTAACCTTTTAAAAACATAATAAATCAAAGTCATATCCACTTATTAGTTTCAGGGTGACTCAAGATGGAGTTCTGTTTAACGAAAACTGGTTGAACGCTTCCTTAACGAATCTATAACACAAAATTACTATACGATAAATTTTCTCCATCGAAATTTATTTTTCGATATTCCAATTCTAACAACTAAGTAGCGTAATAATAGATTTTTACTAAACTTACTAAAATGAACCATTTTGCACACTAAGATCACACTTCGCAAATCATAATTCGGATTTAAAGTAGCCGTCTCTACTTCTTTTATCCGACAAAATTCTTTTCTCAAAATTTAACAATTAACCAACTAATGCTAATACCTATGCGATACAACCAATTTCAATTTATCAATATCTCATTAAAACTGTAAGATTTTATACTAACAGTAAACCCTAAGTATCATTAGGTCCTAACAGTCCTTCTGTAATATGGCCCTATCCTATGAGGGACGTCGTGAGTTAATCAAGATGCTATATGCTCAATCAATCTATGTTATATTACTCAATAATCTCGATATTTCAATAACAATATGTGCCGCTCATATCTCGAGTGCACCTTAACAACTTTGCAATACATTGCCTATCTATGGGCTTTACAACGTCATAAATAATGATATGTTCAAAGTATAAATATTTTGTTTTCAATAGATTTTGTAAAGTAAATAGAAAATAAAAAACTTTACTAACTTAATCCATTACTTATACAATGTGTGAAAATTCGAGGAAGAAGAAAAATAATTACATATAGACAATATATTGACCAGTAAATTATAATGTATAATCAATCCACAGTCATACATAAAAACAAAATAACCCCAACCCATAATAACGAAACATTACAATAATTATATAAAATGACTATATTTTCATAAAGAGTTTGAACATACAACGAACTACGATTGTGGTGTTATAGAGGAGCCTGATAATTAGGACAGACCTACAAAACTAAAAACTGTAAAATAGTGAGTTAATAAGCCCAATGAGTAGGTAACTTTATATGTAATCCTAAATTAATTGATAATACAACCAAAATTTACATAGATTATATAATCATAGTATATATATGCATGCAAGATATATATGTATATCAGCTAATACATCTCATTTATAATGTATATGTTTGTACCATAATATACCCTAACCCCATTAGGAATCAACATGAATCATAATCTCTTTCTCATTCTCTTTCTTATTATCACTTCTCATCCCATTCCATCAAACCTACATTCATTTATACTCATCTCAATTTAACCTCTATTCCAATCATTTTCATTCACAACTTATATTTCATGATTTCACCATTACTTATATATCATTCCACAATCAATTATCAAATCTACTTAGCTTGGTTATAACCCTAATATTAGATATGAACAATGATAATTAATTCAATTATCCATAATTAATCTAAACTCAATTACACAATGATGCATGTACCAATAAATCATCCAAATCGAATTAGTATATTCATCAATAATCAATAAAATCTAGATAACCACATAAATATAAATCCATATACCCTCCAATATGAATCAACATATATATTAATACCATTTGTATAATCATACATACGCCCTACATAATTATATTTTTAACCATTTAAGCTATATCATTACATACACACTGATGTACCATCCTTACAAATAAATTTCTAATAGCTTATTCTTTCTAAGGCCATTGTTTGTAAGAATAAGACTCTAATATCCCCATCGACTGTTAGACCATCGTCCTCACGAATAGGTATCGAAGTATGATTGATATTAGGTTTCAAAAATTCTCACTCTGTCTAATGCCATCATCAATCAACTCACAAGAATGGACATTCAATACCTTATTCTCTCTAAGGCCATTGTCTACAAGAATAGGCATCAAGTATAACCAATATTGGGTTATCACCTCGAGAGGACTCTTACGCACCCTATCATTATTAGGGGTCCTCACGTGTCTCATCATCATACCTTAAAGTTCACACTTATATCCGCACACTCATGTGTCATTCATGATTAATATAAGGCAAATTCCATATGATAAATTCATAGGCACATAAGACTAAATTAAGACCATTAGTACACAAGATCGAAATCACATACATTGGCTCATAAGGCCATCAAGTCAATATATATCAAATATCATATCAATACACAAGCACAAAACCAATATCGACAACCAAAACATTAACTTTTCAATTATACTCACATAAAAGTCATCATTAATATAATCAAATCGACATCGCTATTGTCATTTTATAATAATATAAATCAAATTTCACATGCCAAAAATTATAGTTGGCCTCTTAATCATGATCATATATACATACATTAAAACAATGGTCCGTAAACCCACAACTCATGCTATAAAATATCTTAAGCTATTCATTATTAATATATCGAACAATATATCATTTAGATATCTTATCGAATAGTTGGTGTGCGACCTACGACCTTCTATTCTTGTATACAATTTCATAAATCTCATTACAAACTTTTATAATTCATTCATTTCATTATGCATTATATTTTTTATGACAACATTCTTAATCATTAAATTCATAATATATCAACACTACAATCACTTAGACATTTCATCAAATACTTGGCGTGCCAAGTGTTTTTAAATTAATTTTTTTCAAATTTTAAACCTAATATATCCTATATTATAATAATTCAATACCACAGATTCATGCTAACACCATAATATTATCATTCACCATAAATCTTTTACACCAAATAACTAAATACAATTAAATCATAACCCTAATTTATGTCATCCTCTTATATTTATAGAAAATCAGGTTTTATAGTGAGAAACTACTCACTAAGAATTTATTTGACCTTTACGAGATAAAAACTTTGATTTTTGATGTTAAATTACGAAAAAAATTAAGATTTTATTATAGATATAGTGGAGCTTTAGGCACTATTTCGATGACTTTTTCAGTATTCTACAACAAGAATCTGGTTTTTATCATCGACACGAATTTAATGATTTAAATAGTGCATCAATCTGACATGTGTGCACAAAGTTATGATCAAAATACATACTAATCTCTCTCTCTACTTTCCCTCTCTGTCTCCTCTACTCTTTTCCTCCTCTCCTCCCCCTTGAAAATACACAATACAAGTCATATTTATAAAGTCTAGGGGCAAAATTATCATTCTATAGATCATATGAGGACGAAGTTATCATTTTGTGACAAAATTGCTATTTCAAAGGCAAAATTGTTATTTCTTGTTCCGTTTGGTATCCTGATCTCTATTTCGCTATTCGTCTTTATAGTGGGCTCTGTTTCTCACTGCGATTTATTTTTAAAAATTTTAATACCCTTGTGAAGTCCTTCGCATCATGAATTTTCATTTTCGTCTGTTTTCGACTATTTTCACTCGATTTTTCACAAAAATTGTTATAACTCCATTGTTTCTTATCCAAATTGAGTGTTGTTTGCAGTGTTGGACTTTATATATTATGAGCCTCCTATCGATGATTTTATGCATTTAGTAAAAAGCGCTATAACTTTTTTGATACTTAATCAATTCAAATACTATTTGTAGCTTAGTACCCTAGATGTTACAAGCTTTCATTTGATACTCACCATTATAAATTTTGATACTGCTACAGTAATTATATCCAAATTATCAAAATATCTATAGCCCATGTTTATTCACTTCATGCCTCAATCGACACCCCAATCATATATTTACGCTTATATCCTATAAATCTTAAAAATTTAGGATGGGTTATACACATTATACAATAAAAAATTAATTGAAGTATATAATCAACTCAAAACGAGGTTGATAACCTTATTAAGAAGTCAATTTGATCCATAGATGTTTTAATTGCGAAGAATTGCGAAAATCTCCAATTTGTAAACTATACCCGAATCTCTTCCTAGCATTTTTTCAGCTTAAAACTCTATCAAATCACCTAAACAAAGCTTATATATTGTAAAGAATGATGAGTATAAGTGATTTGTTAAAAAAAAAAAAGCAAGTTAACCAAATGAAAATGAGAAAATTGAAAGAAAAAGAAAAAGAACAAAAATGAAACCAAGAAGGAGAAGCCATGGGAAAGAAGAAAAATAATGGGGAAGAAAACTACTTTGGGCTTCTTTAATGAGTTTACAAAAATTACCATTCTACCTTTTAGCTAAAGCGATTTTTGTCCTCCTCTATTTTGATGCTATTTTCTCTTTTATTCAAAATCCAATTTCACTTCTGTTTCTTTCTACTTAATCAACCAAGTGTGTAGTTTAATATAAAAAAAAACGATTAATAAATCGAATATCTCAAACAATAGAAATTTAATTTTAAAGTTCAAGTACTTAATTAAAACCTTAAGAAAATTTTTCTCATACTCATCTAAATTCAATCAATTTTATTTAAAATCTCTTAAAACATCTAATAGACAATAATATTAATTTAATTTATCAATTTTTAATACTCGAACAAATATTTTTAAAAATAACAAAAGCGACTCTAAAGAATTTAAATGATCAAAATACCCCTGATTTCTAAATTTGGGTATTTCAAAGAATTAGGATTTTGATTTGATGAATCTTAGAAATAATAAGTTCAAAGTATTTTGGACTTTTAGAAATTAAGAGAATATGTTTAAATTCGTGTAAAATTTATCCAAAATGAGTTAGGGCATGCTTATATACAAAACAGTAAAATTATAGTAGTTAAATACAAAAAATATCCATTAAAATTCAAAATTTGCCACGATTTGGTCAACCATTATGGTCTTGTCGATTGATCGAATGAAGAATGCGATTTTGTCTAAATTGATTGAAAATTTTATGCATTCTTTTCAATTATTGTGCATGAATTTCACAATTGAATTACCTTACTTGATCAATCATATATGATTCAGTCAACCATTACTATCCTATTAGTCGATCGAAGCCTTTAAATGTAATTTTAAAAAGTTTGCATTTTGGTCCAATTTTTGACAACTTTGAAAAATTTACATTTAAGTTTAAAACGTCAATAATTTTGAAAATATGACATTTAAATTGAAAATTTAGCGAGTTTGAAAAATATAGCATTTAAGATCGAAATCATGTAAGTTTGAAAACATGATAATTGAGTCCAAAATCTTGCAAGTTTGAAAAATGATCATTTTAGTCCTACATCTTGCAAGTTTATAAATATGACAATTAAACCCAAAAAAATATTTTTGGCTTATGAAAATACAACTTTTGAGCTTATCAACATGCTTAAATTATAATCAATTATATACAAGTATACATATAAAAATTTACAAATAAAGATTATATACTTGTTATTTGATTCTTTGTGCTTGGATCCCTTTAATTTCGTTAAGTTCATTTTTCTTAATTTGATCAATTAATGTATTTTATTGTCATCAAAATATGAAATGGTACGACACTCTCAAACTTTTATATACTGATACAAGAATATTTTTTGTTTGGGGAAAATACTGATGTAACACGTGGACACCCTATCTGCTAGACGCGTGATAGGAAGCAAAGTGTGATTTATAAAGAATCCCCCGTCCCGGGAATACTCTGCCTTAGAGACCCTTAACTTTTGCATATTCCACCTCGAGTATCCCTCCTCAGGGATCCCCGTCTCAGACATATTTCGTGTCGAGGATCCTCGACTTGGGCATATTCCACCATATATGCCCCTTCTCAGGAATCCTCATCTCAGGAATTTCAACCATCATTAACAACATGCCTCAGGCATCCAAAAGTTAGAGCTTGCAGAACACCCCCGGCCTAGGAATTATGATAGCTTCTCAGGGAAATCGCCCCAGGCCAGAAATCTTTCTTTAGTCGGCTCTCAGGCAATTCCTATCTAGGGTATCAGCAAAACTCGTGTCCCCTCCCACTCAAAATGGGAATGATTGATGACACCTGTCCACTCAAAAACTTCTGTCCCTTTTCTGATTATTTTTAGATAACGGGATGGTGGCAGGCTTATAAATAGCAGATGTGATAGCACTATTTAAGGAATACGGTTGTACACTGCCCTATGTCAGACATCACTCCTTCTCATTCTTTGATGTTAAATTATGACACTATTTAGGGGGGGTATTATAAAAACCAAACTTTTTCAAATGAAAAAGGGTTAGACTCTTGAACAGTGGTACTACCTACTTTAAAATTGAGAGAAATCCGGTAAGGAGGTTATCATTATTCTGCATTCACTATCTCAGTTAGGTAACAATCACACATTTTTTCTTCTTTCATTTTCTGGATCAGTTCTGATTTCTTCTTGTTACCTTCGTCGAAAATACCTTCTATTCCTCCATTCTTTTTTTGACTTAAGTATCGGAGTTTCCCCATCGAGAACCTCTCTTGACGTCATTTCGAAGGTGTTTATTTTCTGTGCAGGCTTAGGAGATCAAGTTTCGTCGAAAGTGACTCATATCATAGTCATTCTCTGGAGTGTCACTAGTTGTTTAACACACAGCGACCTTGCACTCACGTCTCACCAATTGAGTCATTCTACGTTGGTTGCGAGGAGGGTCCACGGACAATTCTTGCACCAACAGTTGGCGTCGTATGTGGAAAATAAATAAAAAGTCATTGAAGCACCGTGTGTGGAGGAAGAAGGAGGAATAAACGTTTTTCTAAAGTTTTTTCCTTGGAAAAAGTGTGAACCGCTCGTGAAGGAGGAAATTCCAGTTCTAGCAAAAGCACCGCTCGTGAAGGAGGAAATATTTCTCTAACCGGAAGAGAGCCCCAGTCAGGAAATAGACATATGGATGGATTTTTAGCCAGTAGGGCAGAAGCGTTGGAGAGAGAACTCTTGGAGGTCAGGAGATAAATAGCCCAGGAACCTGTTTCCTTGAGAGAAAGAAGAACACCACCTGCCATCGAGGAATAGGTTAGTCAGGCTTCCTGAAGTAACCGCGCAGAGAGGATTCAAAAATCCAAAGAACGAAAAGTTAAGGCAACTGAGAGGTTGGAAGAGCCTCATGTACCTCAGAAGATAAACACCCCTTTAAAATTCACGAAGGACGTGGACACATGAAGAATATCATTGATGAGAATCTCGAAAGAACGGATCAATCAGAAGTAGAACATAGCCTTATCTCCACTGACATGAGGTTCTATCTAAATGAGAAGTATGCCTGAGAAAAGGAAGCAGTTACTGCAATCAATAGGAGGGAGGTGGAGGAGTGTGTGAAAAAGATGCTGTGTGAGATGGGGGCTTACAACCTCTCTGCTCAGGGAAGGAACCCAACAATAGAGATGACTCCCGTCTCATATTCCAAATCTCCTTTCTCAGAAGAGATCTTATCCTTGGTCCTCCCCAGGAAGTTTAAGATGCCCCAATTACCTCCTTACTTAGGGAAGACTGATCCATCCCTACACGTTAACACTTTTATGGAGATGATGTTGATTCAGGGTCTAACTAAATTGCAAATGTATCATCATTTTCCTTTGACTTTAGAAGGCCCAGCTCGACGTTGGTATAAGAACCTGCCACCATCCAGCATCAACAGTTTCAGTCAATTGGTAACCCTATTCAAAAATGAGTTTAAGGGAGTGGTTACCACTAGCCGAAACCTAAGCACCCTACTGTCCATTCGTCAAGAAGCAGGAGAAATTTTAAAAGTTTTGTGTGTAAATACCATGAAGAAGTGATGGAATTAGGGGCCTACCATCATCCTTTAACCCTGGAAGGTTTGAAAAAGGGCTTGCGATTGAAGAGGGCTTGGTATGCCATTCATCGACGTATAATAGACACGTATGAAGCAACCCAGATGGAATTGTTAGATGAAATTAAAATTGAAGGGGAGATGATGCTAAGGATGAAAGAAGAATCCCAAGTGGTCCCGACCAAGAGGAAACATCATCAGGAAGCTTGAGAAAAGGGAAAAAGAACTCGTTACGGGCATCCCAAGCATGACAAGAAGGGTTCAGATAGGGGAGACAGTGGTCAAGGAAGGTTTCTGCCTCGACTCGCTATAACTGATAGGCCTTTAAAGCAACATTCAACAAGGAGTCCACCCAGGAGGGTAGAGCAAGTAGCCACCCAGGGATTAACTCCACTAAAGGCCCCCTTGTTGAAAATATATGAGTACGCGAAGAGTTGAGGTCTCCTGGCACCCCATCCCCAGGCTATGAAGGCAAAGACGCCCAAAAAGAACAAGGGGCGCTTCTGTGAATTTCACAGGGAGAGTGGCCACACCATTGACCAATACGAGGATTTACGAAATCAAATTGAGGTATTAGTTAGAAACAATTATCTCACGAACTACATTGATTCTTAATATTTCCTCTCAAGTCCTGGGCAACACCAGGGTGACGACAGCAACCCCGACCATAACCCAGGTGTTATGGTTATTTCAGGAGGACCTACTCTGACAGGAGTATCAAATAATTCTCAAAGAAATTACATATACTATTCACTACCCAGTCATTTTTTGAATGTTCTTGTGATGAATGTACGAACGAACAAAAAGCCAAGGATCATCACTGTACCAATGTTCACTGATGATGATGAAGTGGGGATCCACTAACCTCACAATGATGCATTAGTAGTGGTAATGGGGTTTGCTTCGAAGCAAGTCAGTAGAATTTTGATTGACATAGGTAGTTCAATTGATATCATTTTCAAAGATACACTGGACTCTCTAGGCATTGAAGACTTAGAGTTAATCCCACCCAATTCCACTTTACATAGGTTCGGGGATTCGTTCATCACTCCTCTAGAGTCAATACAACTGCTAGTCACCATAAGAGATAAGCCGTATCAAAAGATGGCCATAGTATGTTTCTAGGTGGTTGATTTGAAGATCCCTTACTTCGCCATCCTAGGAAGACCTTTTCTTAAAAACACTAAGGCGGTAGAAAGTATCCACTACTTAAAGTTGAAATCTTGAGCCGGGGAAGGGATTGGCATCGTGAGGGGGAACCAAAGAGAGGCAAGATCCTGTTTTACCACCTCTGCAAAGCAGGCTTATTGCATCCGCAAGAGGCCATTAAAGGATCCCTTTGAATAGGATATCAACCCTTCGATCAGCACAGGAGCAGGAATATCACCTGTTAGCCAGGTTAACAAAAACGAAGAAGTACCAGCCCTTTGACTAGAACCAGAAGAAACCTTGACCAACGTGGTCTTGAATGAGCGTTACCCCAAAAAGGTCCTCAGGGTTGGAACTCAATTAAACCCCAAACAAAGGCAGACTATAATAGAGACTTTAAGACAAAATTCTGATGTCTTCGCCTGGGTTCATGTAGATCTGTTGGGGATTGAAAAAGGGGTTATGACCCAACATCTCGTAGTTACCCCTACGCACAAACCAGTCAGACAGAAAAAGAGGGTTTTCAATACAGAAAGACAGAAGGCAATCAAAGAAGAAGTAGATAAATTGTTCAAGGTTGGTTTAATCCGAGAAATTAAATACCTAGATTGGTTGGCCAATGTTGTTTTAGTCAAAAAAGCCAATGAAAATTAGAGGATATGCGTTGACTTCACCAATCTGAATAGAGCGTGCCTAAATGACAGTTTTTTCCTGCCCTGAATCGACCAATTAGTAGATTCCGCAGCGGGGCACGAATTATTGAGTTTCATGGACGCGTTCTCAGGGTATAATAAGATATAATTGTATCCGTCAAACCAAGAGAAAACAACTTTCATCATCGATCAAGGGCTGTATTATTACGAAGTTATGCTTTTTAGTCTAAAGAACACAGGGGCCAATTTTCAAAGGTTGGTAAACAAAATCTTCAAGTCGCTGATAGGATAATCCATGAAAGTATACGTGGATGATATGATTTTGAAATCCATTAAGGCTTCAGATCATTCTCTTCACCTGGAACAGGCATTTTCGCTACTTAGAGAATATCGATTGAAATTAAACCCTGAGAAGTGTGCCTTTAGAGTCAGGTCAGAAAAATTCCTAGGCTTTATGGTTAGCGAAAGGAGCATTGAGGCCAACCCCTGGAAGATATAGGCAATCCTGGACTTGAAGAATCCCAACACTTTGAAGGAGCTGCAAAGTTTGACGAGAAGACTGGCTGCTCTAAGACGTTTTATTTTTTGATTCACTGACAAGTGTCATCCCTTCTTTAGGGCCGTCAGAAAGGGCAAGGGATTGATATGGGATGAAGAGTGTGAAAAATCCTTCAAGCAACTTAAGGATTATCTAACCTTCGCCCTACAGCAGGTCAGCCCTTTGCCATAAGAAACTCTTTATCTCTATCTAGCTGTCAGTGAACAAGCAGTCAGTTTAGTATTGATGAAGTAAGATTCTCAACGAGTTCAGAGGCCTATATACTACACCAACAAGGCCCTGGTAGATGCCGAGATGAGATATTCAGTGCCTGAGAAGCTGTCCTTAGCACTTGCTATTATAGCCAGGAAGTTGCGGCCTTATTTTCAGGCTCATCCAATAGTTGTGCTAACCAACCAGTCGCTTCAAAAAATTCTTCACCGACCTAATCTGTTAGGAAGGTTGGTCAAATGGGCAGTAGAACTCAGTGAATTTGACATAAAATTTTGACCCTTCAAAGCTATCAAAGGATAAGCTCTGGTAGATTTCGTGGCTGAGCAGACTGCTTCAGAAATAATGGCCATCTTCTAACCTCTTAGTTCACCTGAGTAGATGGAGGCGGATATCCTTGACCTAGAGGAGACCCTGACCTGACATCTTTGGATTGATGGGTCCGCAAGCCAAAGCGGAGGAGGTACAGGTATTATACTGGTCAGACTAGAAAAAGAAGAGGTCAGGTACGCTTTAAGATTTCTTTTTCCTGTAACTAACAATGAAGCAGAATATTAAGCTTTGTTAGCAAGATTAAGAACAGTACAAGAAATTGGGGTTAACAAACTCACCACCAACAGTGATTCATAACTTATTCTGAATCACTTAAACGTATTATATCAAGCCTGGGAAGAAAGCATGAAGGCTTATCTTATCGAGACTCAGTGCTTGATCAATCAATTCAAGAAGGTAGAGATGCAAAAGATTCTCCAATCAAATAATCTCTTGGCTAACGCATTATCAAGACTGACCTCATCTTTAGCAGAAAACATTCCCGGGAACATTCCTGTAGAAACCCTAGGATGAAAGAGTACCTCCCCACCTAATAGCTCTAGTGTCTTGACTACTCAGGCAGAATTCTCGACGTGGATGGACCCTCTCCTAAAGTACATCATTGAGGGCATCCTGTCGTCCGACAAGAATGAGACTCTCAGGATTCAAAAAAAGGCTATCAAATTTACTGTAATAGAGGGCATCCTATACAAAAGGGGAATCAGCACCCCATACCTAAGATGCTTGGAATCGCAGGAGGCAGGAAGGGTGCTGGAAGAGATACACTAGGGAATTTGCGATAACCATAATGAGAGTAGGAATCTGGTTCGTCAGGTGCTCAAGTAGGGATATTTTTGCCCAACGATGAGTGAAGACACCCATTAGCTTGTGTAGCGATGTCATGCTTGTCAGGTATATACAGACCTCTCTCGACGACCTCTAGAAAACCTGACCATCTTACTGAGTCCTTGGCCATTTGCACAATAGGGACTTGACTTAATAGGGCCCTTTCTACTTGTTAGGGCACACGTAAAGTACTCCATTGTGGCAATTGACTACTTCACAAAATGAGTAGAAGCGGAACCATTGTCCAAGATCACCGAGAAGAACACCATCGCTTTTATCCAGAAGAACATTCTTTATCGGTATGGAATCTTTAATGTCTTAATTGCAGACAATGGGAAGCAATTCGATAATAAGGGAATGAAGAAATTTTATAGCGAATGGAATAATGATCTAAGACTAGCATCCCTGGCTCACCCAAAATAAAATGATCAAGTTGAGGAATTCAACAAAACCATCAAAAAACCAATAAAGAAAAAGCTGGGTGAGAGAAAAGGAGCTTGGATAGATGAACTCCCCAAAATCTTGTGGGTTTACCGGACTATTGCAACGGTAGCCATGGGCGAGATGCCCTACTTCCTGATCTATAGGTTTGAAGCAGTAATCTTAGTTGAAATAGATATCCTAATATTCCGCACTTCTCATTTTAGTGAAGAAGAAAATCAACAAGTTATACGTCTTGACTTAGAATTAAGGGAGGAAGCTAGAGATTGAGTTTTGATCAGGACAACTACCCACCAATAAAAAGTATCTATGTTCTATAATTGAAAGGTAAAGCACCGTTCATTCAGAGAGGGTGATCTCGTATTCAGGAGAATTACCATAAATACCTGAGTAACATCTGAAGGATCCTTGGGCGTCAATTGAGAAGGATCGTATATGGTGGTCAGGGTGATTAGACCAGGAACCTACAAACTTTCCTGACTAGATGACAGTATTCTGAGTAAAGCCTGGCATGTGAAGATACTAAAGAAATACTACCCCTTAGAAAACTCTTACTCAGGCGGGTTCAACTATAAAATTTGTAAACATGCATGTAATAATTATTTCTTCATAAATAAAAGAGGAAAGTATTCGAGTATTTTTTTCACATCTCCCCTAAAGAATCTTTCTTAAAGCATTAAAGTTAAGGTTAAGGTTATCTAAACGCTCTTAAATCCCTTAACACTTAGCCATTTTAAAATCCTATCCGTCTCAGGTATCATAAGTCCTTGACCCTAATCAGGCATCTTTTGTGTTTAAGACCTGATCAGTGGTAAGGTGTGATAAATCCTGACTGGATTAGGTCCTTCCAAGACTAAGGTTGGCTAAACGTCTTAAAATCCTTTAACACTTAATCATTTTAAAATCCTATCCGTCTCAGATACCGTAAGTCCTTGACCCTGATCAGGCATGTTTTGTGTTTAAGACCTGATCAGTGGCAAGACGTGGTAAACCCTGATTGGATTAGGTCCTTCTAAGGTTAAGGTTGACTAAACGTTCTAAAATCCCTTAACGTTAGCCATTTTAAAATCCTATCCGTCTCAGGTACCGTAAACCCTTGACCCTTATCAAGCATCTTTTGTGTTTAAAACCTGATTAGTGGCAAGACGTGGTAAACCCTGACCAGATTAGGTCATTCTAAGGTTAAAGTTGGTTAAATGTTCTAAAATCCCTTAAGACTTAGTCATTTTAAAATCTTATCCGTTTCAGGTACTGTAAGCCCTTGACCTTATCAGGCATCTTTGGTGTTTAAAACTTAATCAATGGCAAGGCATGGTAAACTCTGATCGGATTAGGTTTTTCTAAGGTTAAGGTTAGCTAAACGCCCTAAAATTCTTTAACACTTAGCCATTTTAAAATCCTATCTGTCTCAGGTACCGTAAGTCCTTGATCTTGATTAGACATCTTTTGTGTTTAAGACCTGATCAGTGGCAAGGCGTGATAAACCCTAACTGGATTAGGTCTTTCTAAGGTTATAGTTGGCTAAACATCCTAAAATCTTTTAACACTTAGCCATTTTAAAATCCTATCCGTCTCAGGTGTCGTAAGCCTTTGACCCTGATCAGGCATCTTTTGTGTTTAAGACCTGATCAGTGACAAGACGTGGTAAATCCTGATCGGATTAGGTCATTCTAAAGTTAAGGTTGGCTAAACGATCTAAAATCCCTTAACACTTAGCTATTTTAAAGTCCTATCCGTCTCAGGTACCGTAAGCTCTTGACCTTGATCAAGCATCTTTTGTGTTTAAGACCTGATCAGTAACAAGGCGTGGTAAACCCTGGTCAGATTAAAATAAAAAGTTTGAAGACTTTAAAATCTTTAAAGATCCCCTTCAAAGTCCCCTCCCTCCCCCCCCATTTTAAGTGGAGGCCTAACCCAAAGGACTTTCAACTATTCTTGGAAAGATTAGTGAATTCTCTTTAAAGTTAGATTATTGTTAAAATACGAAAGTAGTAAAAGAAAGAAAAAAAGTTATAAGGCATAGAAATAAAAAGAATACTTCATTAATTGAGTAAAGATTGTACATATGTTTAGTGTACATGTAAAGGTACGAGTGCAACCAGTCAGATAGATTTACAAAAAGAATATCACAAAAAATCCTAAGTCTTAAAAATCCCAAGTATACAAAGGAGTCCCTCTCTTACTCAGATAATTCTACCACCTAGTCTTCGATCCGGGGTATAGGAGGGACGTCCCCACTCGAATGGCCTAGGACAGTAATAGGGGTGGGGGGGTCTTCACCATTTTCCTCCCTGGGAGTAGGGGCTTCCTTCTCTTCATCGGTCAGGTCCCCTTCATCAGCAGCTTCCACCTCTTGGGCCAGCACCTCGAAAGCTCTTCTGTAGCAGATATCTCTAAGGTACCCGGGACATCACGACCCAGCTGATCGAAGAGCCAGCGTAGGTCCAATTGTGGGTACTCTTGAAGAAAAAGACGGATGGTCAATTCAATTCCTTCATTGATTCCCTGGTCATAGCGGGTTTCCAATTAGGAGGGTACAACCTATAAGTCTTTAAACTATTCATCAATACGATGTCGCAGTGTTTCACTCATTTCTTCTAAGGCCTTATACTCCCTCCAGATACCCTTAAGCCTCCGTTTGATTTCCTCATAGTTTATGATGATCCGGGAGTTCTACTCCTTCAATCAATCCCTTTCATCTTTTAAGGACCGATTAAAATCGATTAGCTTCTTGCTTTGACCTTCGAAATGTTGCTTGACTTTCTCGCAATTCACCTTTTTCCTTTCTAGTACCTAGACCTGGCTTTCGATTTTGAATAACTTGGCCTTGTAGGCCTCCTCCCTTGACACCCAATCGGATTTTTCTTTTAGGAGCTGGGATTTCTGCCCCTCCAGGTCAGATACCGTGGCCATAAGTTCCTCCCTTTCCTTGGAGACGCTTTCCCGGACCAAGAAAATGACTTTCTGAGCCCTCTTCTCCAGTTTCTTCACGGTCCCCACGGCTCTTTGTCGGACAACAGTGGCATTTTTGAAATCCTCCATGAACATGTCCATGATGAAGGCGTTCTGCGTTGATAAGGACATTGGTAGGGGAATTGTTTAAGTATTAAATACCAAGGTTATCAAAATCGTGATTTTAATTAAAATTATTTTTTATTTAAAAAATCGGAATGTAAAAATAAAACGTAAAAATAGAATTTTTAATAATATATAAATAATAAAAAATTTAAAATATTTTTTAAAATAATAAAATCGATCAAAATTGATTAAAATTGATCAAAATCGATCAAATATTTTTATTATTTTACTATTTTTGATTTTGATAAAATCGAAATCGTTTTTTTGTTAAAATCATAATTTTAATCGATTTTACTATTCAAAATCGCGATTTTGATAATAATGCTAATTACTTTATATTAATGGCAGAAGAGCAAGGCGAAGATGAACTCACCCAATGGGCGTGGAAGCTCATGGAGTCAAGCGTCTCCTTGGGAGATAAGTTCCCCATTTCTCTGCTTACCCTGGAGTAATGGCCTCCCTTCCCCGATTCATCAAAGAGAGAAGATATACAAAAATCTCTCTCTTCTCCTCGGGAAGATCTTCTCTCAATAGATCGATGTCATCCGACATCATAGTAGTTGGGGAAAAAGGATCCTTGATTTCAAAAAAGGGCGGGTCCTTTTTCCCCCGTCCCACGCCTTCATCGACCCCAGGCCCTTGACTTTGACTGGTTCCTATGGTTGCCCAGGTGGCAACCACCCCTTCTTCATTCTGTCCCGAAACTTGAGCAACTGGGGCGCCTTCCACAAGGATTGGGACATTCTCTGATTGTTGCTTGGAGGGGCAAGGAGGGGAGTTAATTTTTTGCTTATTCTTTCCCTCCTCCTAGCTGTCTTCCAGGTCATCCTTCCGGGAGCACATCGGGATCCCCTCCCTGGGCACCTCCTTGAAGGAGATGCCTTTCTCCTTGAGGCGCTCCACCCATTTACCCCCCTTCCCAGGGACCTTCTTGGCATCCCCCTTTGTGGGCTCTTTACTCTTGTCCCCAGGAATCTTCGATTCAGGGTCAGTCGGTTTTACCTCTTTAGAGCACTGCTTTGAAAACAACCCCTTCAAGACGTCAGACGTCTTCTGCTTCTTGTCCGTCCCAATGGCTACAAAGGTGTAAAAGATAAGGACAAGGAAGAATTGAGTATAATTTCCAAAAAATCTAAGTTAATATGAAAAAGATTTTTACCTTTGCTTATGTGAGTTCTGATCTTGGTTAGTTCACTCTTAGTAGGTGCCTTCGAAACCAGGCCAAACTTCACCTGGGCATCCACGCTTAGGAGGGCCTTCATATCCGTAGGGGCCAGGGCCTCCATCCTCCAGACTATGTCCTTCGGGATCCGTGGTTACTCCCGACTGAGCTTTGAACAAGAAGGAATCAGTCAGAATTATTTCCAAGTATACATTCTTTCAAGATCTCAAAACAAATTTTTTAGGCATATATGTATACGCGGCTCCTGAAACGTAGTAGGGATGGCAGCCTGAAGCGATCCCATCCAGTTCCCGCTGACTATAAACCAACGATTGTTCTAGTCCTTATTACTGGAAGGACTTCCCTTCAGTTTGGGTTGATAACCTGGGTGGATTTGAATATAGTACCACCCTGGGTACTGGCTTGTGTTCTTATTGAGGGTGTAAAAATACAACACCTCATCCGGGGAAGGGATAGGAGCGCCGGCCTCTACCTTCAGTATGAAAAGCCCCCCCAAGACCTTCCAGCTGTTCAGGGCCAGTTGATATAAGGGATTCAGAACGCCTCGAACATACGGGCAAAGTAGCCTTTGAGGGGGAAGCGAACCCCAAGCAATAAATGCTCTTCATTGAAAGCTACTTTGCCTGGTCCCAAGGCGCTTGGAATCTCTTAAGCTCTGGGAACCCTGAGCTGAACCTATGCCAGAATCTCGTATATTTTACGGTAAGTCTCGAGGTTTACCTAAGTAATTGAGGAGGGAAACTAGTCTGCCTTATTAGGTCCTCTGGCCCAGGCCTAGTTGGAGATGTCCCTCTCGTCATCTCCTCTCTTGTGGGTTGGAGTGGCCGTATGAATGGACTCCCTCCAACTAGCAACGTCTTTTGAACTTCTTCTAGCAATCATTTCTTGACAAAATTTCAACAAGTACCTGCAAACAAAAACACACACAAACAAGAAAGAAGTAAAAGCACAAAGCGAACGTAGAGAGAATTTTTGAAAGGGAGATTAGCTTTTGTGAAAATGACGGGTGAAGGAAGGGAGTATTTATAAGGGAAGGGGAGTAATTTCCATTGTAGATCTAAATGGACAGGGAGCTAACATGTGTTTTGGTTCGTAAATACCCCCGTCCAGGGATCGAGAAACCGTCACATTCCCCTATCGTGTTTTTAGCACGTGGCACCCTCCTAGCCTCATAATTCAAAACCTGCCCGGGAATCGAGGAGCCATCTGCTCAATAATAGCTGTTGATAGTTACTGTCAGTTGTCAATAGCTGTCAAAAACAGTTGAGAAGTGACTACTAATAAAGGGGTAATTAATGCAGACAGGATAGATACCCAGGGAGGACACGTCAGCAATAGGCCAATAGATCCGTTAGAGGAAAGAGAAAGAGCCCGAGTAACCAGGAAGAATTCCTGACACACCAACCGTCTCAACGGTTGACTACATTGCTCGTTAACTTAAAAATCCCCCTAATTCAACCCCCTCTCTGGAACGATTTGTCTCAAGCATGATTTTCTGGTACGAGCTCTATGAGTCTCGCATCAAAAACTGAGGGACTAGATGTTTGAAAAAAAATACTGATGTAACACGTGGATGCTCTATCTATTGGATGTGTGACAGGAAGCAAGGTGTGAATCATAAGAAATCCCCCGTCTCGAGAATCCTCCGCCTTAAGGACCCTCAACTCCTGCATATTCCACATCGGGTATCCCTCCGCAGGGATCCCCATCTCAGACATATTCCGTGTCGAAGATCCCCGACTCGGGCATATTCCACCATGTGTGCCCTTTCTCAGGAATCCTCGTCTCAGAAATTTGTACCATCATTAACAACACGCCTCAGGCATCCGAAAGTTAGAGCTTACAGAACACCCCCGACCCAGGAATCATGATAGCTTCTCAGGGAAATTGTCTCAGGCCAGAAATCTTTCTTTAGCCGTCTTTCAGGCAATCCCTATCCAAGGTATCAACAAAACTTGTGTCCCCTCCCACTCAAAAATAAGAATGATTGATGACACTTGTCCACTCAAAAACTTATGTCCCTTTTTAGACTATTTTCAGATAACGGTACGGTGGTAAGTTTGCAAATTCAGTAGATGTGACAGCATTATTTAAAGAATACGGTTGCACACTGTCCCATGTCAGATATCGCATCCTTCCCATTCTTTGATGTCAAGTTTCGACACTGTTCAGGGAGATACTATAAAAACCAAACTTCTTCAAATGAAAAAGGGTTGGACTCTTGAACAACGGTACTACCTACTTTGAAATTGAGAGAAATTCGGTGAGGAGGTTATCATCATTCTGCATTCACTATCTTAGTTGGGTAACAATCACGCATTTTTTCTTCTTTCATCTTGTGGATCAGTTTTGATTTCTTCTTGTTACCTTTGTAGAAAATACCTTCTATTCTTCTACTCTTTTTCTGATTTAAGTATCGGAGTTTTTCCGCTGGGAATCTCTTCGGTGTTACTTCGAAGGTGTTTATTTTTTGTACAGACATAGGAGGTAAAGCTTCGTCAGAAGTGACCCATATTATAGTCATTCTCCGGAGTGTCACTTGCCATTCAACACACAACAACCTTACACTCACGTCTCATCAATTTAGTCATTTCATATTGGTTGCGAGAAGGAGTCACGAATAATTCTTAATATTTTCTATTATTAAAAAACTGCTTTTGCTTTTGAAGTAAATTCAAAGTAACCATGCAAGGATTTTAACACCATTGCAGTAGCATAGAGTGCTCGAAGATTTGAAAAAGTGAAACAGGAGCCGACTCTTAAAATTCTCCAAGTAACCCTGTAAAATATTTGTTTTGGATAATAACATACTAGTACGTATATTTTAACAAAATAATAAATAAATGCTTAAATATTTAATTTATAAGAAATAAGCCCATAAAGTATGTAATTGATAACCGAAAAAAATTCTTCCAATAAAACGCAATTTCTTTTTTCTGATTCCCAATTTTCAATCTATTTTTACATTAATTTAATATTCAATTAATAAATTATAATCAAAGTTAATTATCAAAATATAGAGTTGGACTACTCTAACACAAGTTCAACTGCCGCTATTAGTTTTTTTTTTTATTTGAAAGAAAGTAGAAGAAAGTTATAAATTAGAAAAAAGTAAAGAAAAAGCAATAAAGAATTAGAATCTTGATATTGATAGTTAAAGTAAAAACTGTTGGAGACAAATAAAATGTGACAAAATAAATTATTATTATTATTATGCTAAAGCTCAGGGACGAATATATTATTAAACACAACTTTAATTTATGCTTTTTGAAAGAAAAAAATTCTCAAACTCTGAAAGCCTTTCTTCCTATTTATATATATAACAACATTTTCTACTGTAAAAAAATAAGGCCTCATTTGCAAAAGGCAGTGTATTTCAAAATTTTAGATTAAATTTGTATTGAATAAAAAAATTTAAAATATCATCTCATAATTTGTTAAATTTTAACAAACACCTTTTAGCAGGAGAAGAATTGCAAATTTGCATGTCTAATAATTTAAGAAGATATTTAATTTACTATTTAAAATTTGTACTGTAACTTTATTATTTTAACAAAATTCAAATGTATTTCATATTTTTATAAATCCATTTTCTTGCTATATATTAACAAATTTTTATCGTATAGAAAGACATTAAAATTTTATTATTACGATTTTATTTTATCAAATAATTATTTATTAATTTTAAATATGAAATGATTTAT
>JAVXUL010098079.1:0-20565 GCA_035590515.1 Trichilia minutiflora | reverse complement strand
GAGAGCCACGTGTACAATCGATGGCGCGTTGGATCGCGCCATCAAGACTCGACGTGGCGCCCCCAATGCGCCATCGATTGTACATGTGGCGCTCCCAGAGGACGCCATGTGTACTATCGATGGCGCGGTCTGGCGCCCGCTGGACCGCGCCATCGAGCTTCTTCCCCCATTTCTCACCGAATTTCTTCTGATTTCTATATTTTGCAGTAAAAAAATTTTCCCCACAAACCAAAAATAACAAAAAAATAAATAAATGTTACATACCTTGATAAGAGAATGTAGTAGATCTGATAATTTGTGGTGTGATTTTTGGTGGGTTTGGCCTCCAGAGGTGGGAGATCTTTGTTGAGTGAAATGAAGTAAAAATTTAGGGTTAGAGTTAAAATGAAATAAAGGGTAATTTCGTAATTTTAATTTCGAATTTAAGGATAATTTCGTCGTCAAACAGTAAATCGGATCATTTTTAAATGAAAATTATTACTGTAAATATTTTTAAATTTGAGTTATAAACAGTAATCATTTTCGATTAATTCTCATTTTTTTATGATGCTTCTTTGAATGGGATAATTATTTGGATAAAAAATATGATTAAATTACTAATTATACGAGTAAAATGGTTATTTTGTATTCAATTCCCTATATGCCTTAATAACTTTTGACAACGGTGACGTACTGGGAGGAATTTGACACTTAGGTAAAAGATTATCTTTAATAAAAATAGTTTTTTCTAATTATATTTAATATGTAATAATTTATATGCTTGTTCATAACAATATAATTTTCAAACATTAACATCTTTGACAATTATTTTTTAGTTGGAGTGATGATCACGCATATAAATTATTTATCTTATAATTTACTGTGCAAACTATAATCATTTTCATGTATACAAGTCTAATGTGTATAATATAATATGATATGACAGCAGTGTATTACTCAAAACTAGAAGTAGTTGGTAGGTGCAATATTAGTTTATTTAATGATTTTTGGTTAAAAGAGCAAAAAAGTATTTTTTGATTATGCATATACCACCCAAAATTTTTCTAAAAAAAAAGATACCACTCAAAATTAAAAATGACTGATAATGCAATATTAATTTTAATAATATTATTTATTGATGAATGAAAATCACTCAACTAGTAGAAAGTGAATGATTGAAGGTTTGAGAACCTACGAGCACATAAAAAAAAATTAGGAGAAAAGCTATTTGCTCAGCAAAAACCTTTTAATACATAAATTAATTTAAGATTTTGTTTTATAGAATGAGATAATATTTTGACAGAATTTTGATATATTAAAAAGCATACTTTTTTATGATGATTATTGCTTTATATAGAGATTCCTATATCGTAAGTGACTAATCCTAAAGATTGTTAGAATTTTCTCACATTAATTTTGAAATTACGGGTACGTAATTGTCTCTCGTTAACTTTACATTATATGTGAGAGAGTTTAGAAATTTTAAGAGAGATTTGATTGGAAAATAATTGTTATAAGCTTATCTCATTAACCTTTATTTGTTTATCCTTCTCAAGTTGGTGTAGGCATCTAGAAACAGGTCTTGGAATAAAATCTTAGGTACAGGTTCTCATCCTAAGATGATTAAGCTTTGATAGTAAGTTTCACTTGAGTTGGATGCTTCTAATCAAACTCATTTGTAGATTTCACCAAAGGTGAGTATTGCCTAATTAAGCTTCAGTAGTATTTAACATCAAATGTCTCCTTAGAATCGAAGTAGATTGGACTCTTAGGCCAAGGTCAACCCTTAATCAAACTTTTAGTCATTCTTCTCAAATATCAATCCCTTCTAATTTTCAGTAAAATAATAGATTTCACTAGAAGCTGATTTTTTGACTTGAACTGAGAATAATTTCTTTGAGACTCTATGAAATGCATTGGACGGTGGGAGACAAGCATATGCCTTAAAAGTGTCATTAGACATATCCTTTCATCATTGTAAGTGGTCATCAACACGTAACCTTAAATACAACAATCCCTTACTTAGACATTCTAGTAAGGCTTTTTTATTGACTAGATGTGTAAATACGCTTCATTCTTCAAGACAGGGCACACTTGTCTGCACTTGCACCTATCACCCAAACAAGGTAATCAAAGGTTGAGGTTTCAAGCTGTCCCTTGTAATTTTGAATTTAAAATCTTATACTGTCCCTTAGAGTTTTGAATTTAAAATCCTATACTATTGTGATAATATCTGGGTCATTTTGTTTGGGTACCCAAAGGTTAGAACCTTAGGTTTTCTCTTCCTACTTTATAAATAGGGCCTTAGTTGTTAACTCTCCTCTTTACGTTGTTTGTCCATTGCAAATGATCTTTTTTTCATCTTGCAATTTTTGTAAACTTTTATTGAAATAATTTAATCTTTCAATTCTTTGTAGGCTTTACTTTGTCTCTTATTGTGGTAAGTTTTTTCTTTCTTTTTATCATTTCCTAGCCTTTTGTATGTGATTAAGTTACATGGAATTAGATTTTTATTAATGCCTATATATTTTGTAAAAACGTTTGTAGGTAAATTTGTGCATGGAGTTTTTACCTTGAGTAGATGTAGATGTGTTTTGGGGGGAGTTTAAGATGGATTATTGACTTGAGTTAATGATGGTCCCAAAATAGCCTTTAACTTCCCTAATTCTTGTGTTGGATTATAGGAAAATAGAATCCAATATTAATAACTCAAGAGCTAGTTCACAGAGAATGAACCTAGAAAATGACCTTGCTACTTATAATATATATAATGGAAAAAAACAAGGATGCCTCTATTGCGGATCAGTCCAGCTCATTTAAAGTGGATTGGTTCCTCTCATCGGTTACTAAATTTGATTTGGAGATATATAAGGTAGCCTTTAAAATCCTTGATAAAATCTCTTTTAGACTTCCTATACTTTGCGAGATTCTTGGTCAACCCCAAGACTTTGGATTGCTTTTAACGAGGAGTTTTTCTATCTCGAGGCTTGGCTTCCCCTTCAGCTGTATTTTACCAACTTTTTAAGGCCATTTGGAATTCCCCTTTATCAGCTCATCTTGAATAACTAGAAGATACTGTTTAACCTGTATGTCATTTGGGTCTAAGCCACTACTACTCTTCAATCTTTGTCGAAAATCCAAAAAATGTATGTAGAAAACCTCTAGCAAGACCTCGGGTTGTTATTATTGTTCACAATGTGAAGTGTATGCAAAATTTAACCATAAGTGAATGGTGTCAAGTTTTAGTATGATTAGAAAGTTAGATTGTCAATCTAAAAAAAAATTGATAATCCTATCAATTCTTATAATTAAACTAACAATAATTTTATCTAGAAATTAAAACTGGGACTTAATCCTAATTTAAACACTAATCTCAAAATTAAATAACTAAAATAAAATATAGTCAAACTAAACTTTGAAATTAACACATAATAGAGAATTGATTTCATCTATATTTTTAACTATGTTTTCATGCCACTTTAAGACCCAATTGATTTAATATTTATAAAATAAGAATTCAAATGCACTCAACTCCCTCTTTCAAGCACAAGTCAAACCTATCTCTAAAACTCAATAATCACTATCCCTAGCAAAGGTTAAGTAATAGAAATGTAATAAGAAATGATTCTATCTAATGGTTTTTTAAGGCATTAATAGTCTCCCAACTAATTAATCACCTTAGTTACATTACTTAATATATTCATTCTATAAATTAACTCTACCAAGTATAATTTCTAGATTCATTATCAACTAATTCATGACCATTGAATTAGAAGTATTAAGAACTAAGTAATACAAATACACTTGAATCAACATCAAACTCAAAATAAATATGCCATTCAAACATAGTATCAAATATAAAGTACATCAATTCTCTAGAAATAATGCTTAGCCTAATATGTTTTTAAGAGTAAACAAACATATAGTCTTGAGATTCATTGCTACAAAAAAAAAATACCTAAAAAACTTAAAAGAGAGAAGTAAACTCTTTGAAGAATCCACTCTAAATCTTCTCTTCTTCTTGATAAATCCATTGTGATCCGAGATTTCGTTAAGCCTTAGCAAGTTTTTTCAAGATTTTTTCAAGTTTTCTAAGTTCTTTGTTCTCTATTTCTAAGTGTGAAATATGTCCCTTTGAAGACCCCCAAAGTCCTCCTTTTATTGTTAGGTTACAAATGGGTAAAATAAGTGAAAAAACGACTGGAGGGTGAAGTACAGTGCTTTGTAGTGGCTAATTTGGCTGTTACAATGCCATATCTCTATTTTGGCAATGCAACTTGAATAATTGAATTTAGATGTCTACAAGTCAAAATATGGCTATTCTTCAAAGGATGCTTAAAATTCGACAGCATTGACATCCTTGAGGAACCCTTAGAAAATTGAATCTAAATAACAAAAACAATAAATAAACATTAAAACAACAAAGAAATGCCTAGAAATTAGCAAAATTTAAGTCAAGAAAACTTAATAAAATCAATCCATCAATTATCTCCAATCATAATCCGAAAAAACCAACCTAGTAAAATCATCACCTTTAGTAACAAAGACCGGAAAGACAGGTAGTTTTTTATAAGAAAAAATTGGATGGAGGGAATACTAAACACGTCCCCGACAATTTTAGGAAAGCTAGTAAGCCCCTTTTCTCTCTTTTTGTCCTTGATTTTCTCATAAAAACATGAACGTAGCACAAGCTCAAACAGCTTACCAAAAAGAACTCTTCTATACATTGTTATCAAAATCGCGTTTTTAAACAGTAAAAACTACGTTTTTAACGTTTTTCACAAGAAAACGTTTTCAATTTTAGTTAAAATCGAAAACAGTAAAACAGTAAAAATATTTGACCGTTTTTGATCAATTTGAATCGATTTTAACCGATTTTATTAATTTATAAAAATATTTTAAATATTTTATTATTTATATATTATTAAAAATTCCGTTTTTACGTTTCGATTTTACGTTTCGATTTTTTAAATAGAAAAAATTTTTAATTAAAATCATGTTTTTGATAACCTTGCTTCTATAAACTGGTCACCTCCAATTTAGTAGAAGTAGTTATTTCCCAAAGCAAATTTGCAAAGGTGATGATAGTCAAGATTGGAAAAAGTAAGCATCTCCTTGCTTTTAATTACTTTTTGCTTAAAAGTCACTTTGATTGTTCGCTTTTATGGTAGAAAAAATGACATCCAACATATAAAAACCTGGTAGAAGGCTTGCCAAGGCCATGCAAGAAGCTATGACTAGAGGCTATATCAATGATTTAGCTTTTAATCCTAAATTTACTGAGGAGATGCCCCAAGATTCTCATCTTTCACTTATTGAAACTATCAGGGGTTCTTAGCCCCCTAATGTTGGTTCTCCTATGCCAAAGGTATTCTGCCAAAGAAAAAGGGAAACATAAGACTTTTAAGGTCGTAAAAGATGACGTCAGGGATGAAGAAACTCTACCCTCTTTGACTAAAAGAAATAAGTAGCCAAAGATTGGTATTTCCATTAGAGTCTCCCCTACCTATACTGAGATATACCAATATTAACAATGGGGGAATGATAGATTTCACTAAAAAATAAAAAAATGCCACAACGCCTACGGGATGTGTGACATTTTTTTACTTTTTAGAGGGAATTCGGGATTCCCCCTATTAACAATACTATGGCAGCTAAAAGCCCTCAATTAAGACCTTGAAAACCATGACTATCAAGAAGAAATTCAAGGCGGGGAAGATCCGTGCACTTAGATCTGACTCCGCAGGATATTATTAAGGTAAAAAGAAAGCATATTGAACATCTCTTCCCTTTCTTTAATGATGCCAACTGGGTGATCAGTTTTGAGGTCCCTAAATCAACAATGAAGATAAATGGGTGCTGCTACACCGTATTCATCAATGGTTGATCAAGGTGATTTCTCTTTGCCTAATTTTTACTTAATTATTCTTTGACTGTAGAGTAACTTCCTCTTTTTTCACCCTTTTATCTTTAATTTCAAGTCACTCATAATTTACTTCCATCAAGAGTGGGCAAAAAAAAATGTCGAAGACTATGTTGTAATTGTTAAGTCTATCTTTAAACTTAGATGAGAAAGAGATGAGACATTGTAGCATTTAGGAGTGATGGTAGCCTTACTGGCCTTGAAACAGAAAAATACCCCCCAAAAAGGAAGAGCTCGAGCTCAGGGTCGCATCTTCTAAGTATTAATACTCGGAATATGAAAAAAGGCATAGTTTTTGGAGGACGATCTAAAGCATTTATGATGGGCTCATTGTAGTATAACTGACATCAACAAATTACAGGATAAGACTATTTGATTCTTATGGTCTAAAATGAATAAGCTGAATGAAGACACTAAGGGTCTGGAAAAAGAGTTGGATGAGGTGAAGAAGAAGACCAAGTTAAACTAGGGGAATCCAAAAAGGCTATTGAAGACCAGTACGATGAAGGGACCAAATTTGAGTTGCAACCTACTTACAAAATATTCTAGATGAAATTCTTGGAAATTGATCTCAGATCGCACTTTGAAGCTTTAGGAAGTGATCCTTCTGTAGTTCCTTCTTTTAACTAGGTTGCCTCCTAAGGAGATGCTCAAACTTTGGCACAGGGAGCAATACAAGATGAAGTTTAAGCAGTAGACTTAACAATAAAAGAACTCAAGCCAACTGAGCTGCTTAAATAGAAGGAAAATATAAATATTCTCCCTAAAACTTGATTAACCATTGTATTTATCTTTCATATAATACATCATCAAATAATAAAAATCTTTTTTTAATACTGTTTCTTCCTTTATCGTAAAGTGCTTGTGTTGAATGTGCTAAATAAGATCTAACACTCAAGGTCATTTGCTTTTTTGCAACACTTAAGGGAGAATAAGATCTGGACATTTTAATAATTGTTCAGACAAACAAAAGTGCAACTATTATCTTGAGATGGAGTAACTTTGATGCCTACTTCTGTAGGTGTGGTTTTTCACATGGACTTGGTAGTGTGACTCCCTTGATCTTGAGGTTAAGGTGACAAAGTTATTATCTGACCTTCAGGTTAGATTCTTCGGTACTTATTACCAACCTAAATTTGGTGCAGATTTTAGTGAAAGCTGGATTCTAACATCTTATTTTTGAAGTGAGAAAAACAGAGGAATTCTTCCATTGTTGCATAACTATGTTGTTCTTGTTTCTTTCTGTAATCATAAACATCTCTTT
This sequence comes from Trichilia minutiflora, assembly GCA_035590515.1. Lineage (NCBI taxonomy): Eukaryota > Viridiplantae > Streptophyta > Magnoliopsida > Sapindales > Meliaceae > Trichilia > Trichilia minutiflora. The sequence goes on along the minus strand of JAVXUL010098079.1, from coordinate 13,399 downwards.
AATCCTCTATTTTTCTCACTTTAAAAATAACAATTGGTATCAAAGCTCTCTTCTCAAGGGATCTATGTATGAGTTTAACGTGTTATGGAAGCTAAAGCAAGTTTCTCATCGATGGTTCTGTCGGTGTTTGATGGAGAAAACTACTAAGTCTGGGCAATTCGTATAAAGATATACTTGGATGCTTTGGATCTTTAGAAAGCAGTGGAAGAAGATTATGATATCCCTGTATTTCTAAACAATCCCACCATGGCACAAATCAAAGCTCAGAAGCAGAAGAAGACAAAGAAGTCGAAGGCCAAAACACGTTTGTTTGCTGTAGTGTCATCAACAATTTTTATAAGATCATGTCCCTTAAAATAACTAAAGCTATTTGGGATTATCTCAAGGAAGAATATACAGGACATGAAAGAATAAGAGGTATGCAAGTTTCTAAATTTGATAAGGGAATTTGAATTATAAAAATGAAGGAATCTGAAACAATCAAAGATTATTCAGATAAGCTTCTCAGTATTACAAATAGATTTAGGTTACTTGGCTCTGAATTGAGTGATTCAAGGATTGTAGAAAAGATCCTTATCACAGTACCTGAAAGTTATAAAGTAACCATAATAACCCTGGAGAATACCAAGGATCTATCAAAGATTTCCTTGGCTAAGTTGCTTAATTCTTTGCAAGCATAAGAGCAGAGGAGGCAAATAAGGAAAGATGTTAACATTGAAAGAGCCTTACTGGTAAAACATCATAGAGCTAATAAAAACAAGAAGAAAAAGAACAAAGGTCAAGAAGAATATAGTGGTTTCAACATCTTGAGCAACAACAAAGATAATAATGAAAGCTTTAAAGGTAAATACCCTCCTTGTTAGCATTGTAGAAAGAAAGGGCCATCCTCCCTTCAAATGCTGGAAGAGACCCGATGCCAAATGCTTCAAGTACAATTAGCTTGGATATGAAATGGTGATATGCAAAAATAAAAATCAGACATAAGAAGTTGATGCTCAAGTTGTAAACCAAGAAGATGAAGATCAATTGTTCGTAGCCACTTGCTTTTCAAGCACAGAATCAAATGAAAGATGGCTAGTAGACAGTGGTTGTACAAACCACATAACCTACGATTACACATTCTTTAAGGATTTGAGGCCCACAATAATCACAAAGGTTAGGATTAGAAATGGTGACCATATTCCGATAAAAGCAAAGGGAACCATCTCTATCCTAATAAACAAAGGTAAAAGGTCAATCTTAAATGTTCTCTTTGTACTTAATATTGATAAAAACCTATTAAGTATTGGTCAACTCATTGAGAAAGGCTTTAAGACGATTTTCAAAGACAAGCAGTGCCTCATTGAAAATGCAAATAGAAAGGAAGTCTTCAAGGTAGAAATGAGATGCAAAAGCTTATTAGTTGATCTAATCAAGGTGGAGCAGGTCACCTATTCCGTGGCGGAGAATATGACTCAGACCTGGTATAAGAGATTTGGTAATTGTCACCTTACAAGAATGTTGCTGATGAAGAAAATGAACCATCATGTGGATCACCCACTTTTATATAACATTTACCAAATTATCAAGACTGTTAATTTGGTAAACCAAAAAAGAATCTATTTCCTAAGTCAACTTAGAAAGTTTTTCACAGGCCATAATTAATTCACACGGACGTTACTGGTCCTTAAAGAACTGAATCACTTACAGGCAGCAGGTACTATATTATTTTCATTGATTATTTCAGTAGGATGTGTTGGATTTTTTTCATGAAGTAAAAATCAGAAGTGGCTAGCATATTTTGAAAGTTCAAGAAATTAGTGGAAAAGCAAAGTGGCAGTAACATTTAATACTTTAGGTCGGACAATAGAAAAGAGTACACCACAAAATAGTTCAACGTATTTTATGAAGAATCAAGGATTGATTATCAACTCACTGCTCCCTACACTTTATAACAAAATAGGGTTAATGAATGAAGAAATAGGTATATAATGAAAATGACCTAATACATGCTACATGACAATGGGTTGCCAAAGAGTTTTTGGATAGAGGCAGCAAACACAACTATTTTTCTATAAAACTGATTGCTTACTAAAGCATTGGAGGACAAAATTCCATTTGAGATATGGTATGGCTATAAACCTTCATTCAATTTTCTTAGAGTGTTTGATTGTGTATGCTTTACTTATATTCCATAGGTCAAGCATGACAATCTTGATAAAAAGGCATAATCAGGCATTTTTATGGAATATAGCCCTTCCTTTGTAGCCTACAAAATCTACCAACCTCAAACTAGAAGAATCATTTTCAGTAGGGATGTGCACTTTAATGAAAATGAGAAATGGAATTGGAAAAAGTCACAAGTAACAAGTGCATCCTCAAGTGAGTTCAATTGAGGAATTCCTTCATTGTTACATAATCGTATTGTTCTTGTTTCTTCCTTTAGTTATAAACATCTATTTAATGATCTATTTTTTTCACTTTAAAAATAACATAACCTTATATGAGAATGACTTTTTTTGACACATCTCCTAGCATTTCAAAAGGTTGTGACCCAATTAGTCGATTGGACATATTTCTTCCACATTATCAACTGTTGTCAGCATCAACATTTAATGTGCCTTTGAATAAAATGTGCCTTTTCAACCTTTGAGATTATTGTTGCTACACTATCTTAAATGTCTTCTTATTTTTTTAGGATACTAGCCATACATCATCTCTTGAATAGCCGAAGTATGGGTGTGTCTATAACTTCAAGGATTCATTATATGGGCTTGACATGGTACTATCTAAGCCTTTTATTTAATTAATGGTTAGGGTTTAGATTTTTTCCCTATACATAGAGCCTTTGTTTCTTCGTCTTCTTTATATCAAAACTTTTGCATTTTGAAACCTTTTTCTTCTTCTTATCAATTTATGCTCAAAGTTGATTCATGCATAAAATTTAGATACTATTTTTTATTTTTGCCTGACAATAACAAAATGTACTTTAGAACTGGGCTTAGCATCCTTATAAGATGATTATTATATTTTAAAAAAATATGGCATCTTCAAAGTTCTTGGCATATGAAAGATTCTTTCCTTGTGAGACACTAAAAAAGTGTTTAGTGAGAATTTTCCAACATGTGACTTTGCCATAGAAGATTTCTTCCCTTGTAATATTTTAGAGGTAAGAGTTAACATGAATTCTTTGACCTTTGATGTTGACGCTTCAATTTCTAACTCAATCTAATCTATCTTTATCCTTATAGGTATCAACACATTTACTTAGGTTTAGGCAATTCCTTAGAAAGACTTCTTTATCCTAAAGCTCTTTTTCTCTTTAAGGTTTTATATCTAGCTTGGTGATGCTTCCTAAAGTTACTTCAAAAAGAATAGGAAACCTAATCTTGAGACACTAATGATAAATGAAAGAGTGTTAGTGTGAGTGTAAAAGAATGATATAACCAGAAAAGAAGAAGAAATCTAGCTTGGGCAGCCAATTCCTCTAATGCTCTTGTCAAAAGATAGAGTCGGTGCCATTATTTCTATTGTTCTAAAGCTATTGATCTTCCTAATTTGATGTATATAAAAATTTTCCCTAAGTTATAATCATATATTAATGTAATGAACTTTTTCAATGAATATGATATTCTCTGGCCAGTATTTTTTTTGTTACGATTGAATATATGTTTCCAACTTGATCTAACTTATTGTCTGGTATGCTTGATTTTAATACTTACGAAAATATTATCCTATTAAACTAGTGGAAAGATCCTAACCCAAGCTAATACATTCTTTTTAGCTTGACTTCAAGGTTTGATCTTCTTTCGAACATGAACAAACTCTTAGAGTCTAACTTAATGGTCCTTGGTCCTTTCCTTTTAGAGTTAGATGTGTCATGAAAGATATGCCTTGTCAACTTAGGGCCTATTTAGAGCCATCTTGAATCCAAAAATGTTCTGAAGTACTGACCAAGATTATAATTCTAATATTTTATTGTGAAGCACTTAAAGAATATCTAGAGAGGTACTCTTCCTATCAACATTTAGCTAGAGTGAAGAGATACTTTTCTTGGTGTTCCACTGATCTAATTGTTAATTAGATTCCTTTTGAGTGAATTATCAATGGTTAAGTTGATTAACTTGGGCATTTTTTGGGATAAACATGCTCTTCTCAACTGGACATCTTGATCATACCTTTTTTGAGCTAAGTAGTCTTCTTTTGGAAAAGATATGTTCTTAATAGTTTGACTTCCTAGTGTAGCCTTCCTTTAAGTTGTTATTACCCTTTTATGACTTTTTCTCATGATTAAATCTTATTCAAGTTGAATACGCTTTTTACTTTGACCTGATCTCATACAATAACCTAACCTTTTAGTTTGATCCTATTAGGGTTATTGGTGCTCTTTTACTCACTCAACTTACGGTTTGTGATGGAAACCAAGATACTCAGGTTGAAGATCCATTACATGTTCCAGATGGGCCTATTACGAGGTCACGAGCAAAGAAGATTAAGGAAGCAATGAACTTGCTTGTTTTGCAAACCTTGACCGCCGAAGCCTTGCACGGACCTTCGAGGAGCTCTACGTCATTAAAGATAGGCTTGAGAGATGACGAACCAGCCTTGGTGCATTTGATCCAAGCCATGGAAGATAAAGCTTAAAGATTGAAGACCATATGAGGCTACGTTAGTAGTCACATATTAAATTGGGCTTTAGTTATGCTATTAAGATTTTATTTAATTGTTATTTGAGACTAGTCAATTATTTATATAAGCCCAATGTTTTTTATTTAGTTTCCTATTCTGCTATTTAGGAAAGTCTTTTAGGATTAAGAATATTTTACTATTTATATTACTATTTATCTAAGGCTATATATAACCTCTAAAAGGTGTGAAAAGCACAGAATTTGGCATGAATAAAATTTGAAAGATTATTTACGAGTATTCCTTTTAGAATTCTTGCGTGAACTTCAGACTTATCAAAGGGCTTGCAATCTTTTGTGGCATCATTCCTTTGCAACTAGGTTCTTGAGATAAGTTCCTCAACGGGTCTAAGGTTTCCAATATGATCATATTGACTTTCCGGGTTAGGATCTACTTGTTCATGGAGGCTATTTAGCCTATGGGTTCACATCATTACATGAATATGGTTGGTAAACCATCAAGCGAGTATAGTTATCCATTATTCTCAGATTATCCTACAAGACATTATAGACTGCAGAAGGTTTATTACAGGTACTAATATTAAATTTAGTTTCGTATATTAATATATATTCCTTGTGTTAATCAATCTATTCACCTACTTCAGAGTAGAGGCTGATGTCAATCTTCTACTCAGCATCAGTATAATGACGAGGCAACAAGAGAGGAAGTAGCTGAACGAACCACATTAATGGACGATATGGTTTATAGTACTTTAGTTCAAAACCCTATGAGTCACACATATCATCCGTCAAGTCTACCATCATATCATTCACCTTAGATGTTTCCAAACATGGAGTGCATTATTCTCACATAACCTTCATTTCAGTAGTCACCTTATATATCAACTGACATGGATCATATATCTCTACCGTTCAGTGAAATAGCATACTTTGACTACCAGAGTGATGTGTTGTATGCTATTAATAGTTTGAGAGCAAATTTTGATGAGTTTACACGATGATAGGATGAACGTTTAGGATGGATAAAGAGCGTGTATAGTGATAGGAGGAGTGATTGTATGGGTTAGAGGAGCATGCATAGTAATAATAGGAACGAACAATACAATTGATGGATACTGTTTATAGTTTAGCGTATAATGTACGACAGTGGATGCATATGTATAGTACCACCAATATTCAGGTCTATATATTATTTAAATTTTAATATCATTAAATTTGAGTTTTTTGATGATTTTTCATTTAATTATCATAGTTGGACAAAACTTATGATGATAAAACTTATGATAGAGTTGTGTTGTTGAACGATGGATTTTGGAGTGCATGTTTTCTGATGTAGGCAAATTATTAGTTAGCAAATATTTTAGGTGAAACTTTGTCGGATTTTTTTTGTTGCCTAACGTGCTTTATATTATTTTCTTTTTGATACAAGAACCTGATGCCCATACAAGGGAGGATATAGATGCTGAAATATAGTGGATGATGATTTGGTTAGTCAGGAGACAATTATTGAGGATGGTATGGTTATGACGTGGAAGTTGAAGATATTGGTGATAAGACCATATGAGCTATTGCTATGGGTGCAAGTTGTTTTGCTCATGCATACAAACCTAGTGCCCATATATGGACATCTTATATGAATCCCATTAAAAAGGGAAAGTCATGATATAGGCGAGTTATCAACTATGAAGTGTTCACTCAAGAGCCTATTCCAAATGACTTATTCTTTCTTTTCAATTCATGGATGGCTAATGAGAAGAACTATATTGCTGGCAATATCACACGATTAACTCCTTGTTGGCTTAGTATTATAAATACAACAGATTCATGGTTAGAGGACACTGTAAATATATAATATGTGTTATTCTATATAAAATTTAATTGGTATTATAATTAATATTTGTGTTTTTTGCTTTGTCGATAGCATATTGATAAGTATATTGACATGTTGAGTCTTCAACAATTAGCATTTGGATCCACATTTCCCTATAATTAGATTGTAGTCCCGATCATATTTTGTGTAAGTTTTGTTCGTTATAGTTAATCTCTATGTAAACATTAATAAAATATCTTAAATTCATGAACGTATTATATACATACAGATATTGCTTTAGACTGTATGAGCAGGATTCCATGTCAGTCATCTACCATACAGGGGATTCTATTCGGATATCGATATGCATAGTTTTATGAATGGACATAGTTTTTTTAGACCCTGGATTACCTATGATATTTTATATGTTCCATGGATTACATAGCAATAATATTAGGTTACCTATGCTGTTTATTTTGCACATTGACATATTGTTGTTTATGATTTAGCGCCAAATAATCACTCTGATGATGAGATTAAGAGAACATTACAACCTCTCTATATATTAATTTCATTTTTATTACAAGATGCAAGCATTGTGGATGTTGATATACCATTTACATACAAGCACCTAACAGATGGTATACCCTATCAGCATCCAGAATCTGATGACTATAGGGTGTTTATTTGTAAGTATATTCAACAATTATGCTTAGGGAAAACATTTGATTTTAAACCGGATGGTTGTTCAATTTTTAGTACGAAAATGGCTATAGATATATGGTATAGTCATTTTAAATTATTATGAATTTATTTCATTCAAAATTTATTTTTTGTGATATGTGTATGTATCTAATACTTTATTATTATCACCTATTAAAGTTATATTATATAAAGATAAATCATAACTTATTTAACTGTAAAAGATTAATTTAAAATGAATTAATGTTAAGTTAAATATTGACAATGACAAAGTTGTGCCCATTGTATAAAAACTACACAAAATGGTTCTAAAATGCACTTTTAGGCATTCTCTTGAATAAAAACATAGCCTAGTCTCCCCAACCTATTCCTCATCATCATTGAGGTCAACATCTGGTATTGATAATGACACCCTTGATGGTTGTAGATGTGGCATAAGAGGTGGCATCCGTAGAGCCTATAACATATCAATACCTGTTGAACTCCCATATAATTCATCAATTACTGCAAAGACTGAAGGCACCTATATTTATAGCGCTGTTACTCCTTGATCTTTGCAAGGTCTTACTAACATTATCGAATACTAGTCTCTATCTCATATATATATATCGTTGTGAATATGAATGATAAAAATGAGTAGAGCTCTCCTCGAGTCTTGTGAACACTTTATACCTTTTAATTCTATGAGCTGAATAACTATTAATAATAGATTTCAATTATAAGACCTCTTCATCTGATGTATCAACCCTTGCTGCTACGATGAGCTCTATAATAGCGATAGAAATGCCAGCCCTACATAAAAATTATCCACAGTGAAGCTGATGGTGTTAGAGATCTATTATCCTACATTGATTGATAAGCCAGTTTTATAGCATACAATATTAAAGTCTACTCTTTAATCACTTTAGATAAATGTGATGTTGGGCTAAGCTTCAAATATACAAAATAGTGCCATAAAATCATCTCAATCGTTAATTTCTTAGTTGAAAAATGAGCTTTCACACAACGTACTATCGTCCATCAAATATGGTTAGCAAAAATAACCTTTGTTATCATATCTAGATTTGTCGACTTAACAAATTAGGCTAACTCACAAATGGGGGGAACCTGAAGCTAATAAAAATTATCAATCACAAACGCTTCGTAACTAATTCGGTTCCCAGGATAAAATGACACATAACCACTCATTTCAGTTGTATTAGCATAGAATTCCCTTATAGCAGTCATGGTTACTGCTTTTGGTTAAGCACAAAAAGTCTCCCACTGAAGTCGTAAGTTTTGATAATTTAAATTTGGAGCACTTATGATTCAGTTTACATCAATATCATGTTCCCTAAGCCGAATTCGCCTGACAATAGATTCCTCAAATCGCTTTTTGTTGCCTCTGAAACAAATCATGATGAAGAGCTACACTATCGTGTACTTGCTTTTACAAGCTTCCTATAGTCTTTTTGTTTCATTTTCGCACAAAAAATTTACCTATTAAATTACACGGTCTCTAAACTTGCTAATCCTCACCTTATAAATTACACCCTCTCCTCAAAACTTTTTATTACCAAATGCAATTACCCACCATTAGGCACACATATTAGTATTTCAACCCAAACAAGCATAACCACACTAAAAGAAACTTCTAGCACTCAAATTTCAATTCAACATCAAGAGAATTACTATTATCACATTTGGTTACTATTTATGCTACAGTAACCCGATGAGAATTACTATAACATGCTCAAATTAATCTAAGATTGACCAAGAAAACTTGATTATTAGAATGATACTAACTTGGGCCTTATGATTCTTTCTTGTTTTGTGTATCAAAATGGTAAATTGAAGAGATGGAAAATGGGTATGGACATTGTTTATGTGGTTGAGAAAATTGAAAGGGAAAAGAAAATGAAGAAGAAGATGAGAAATGATGTTGTAGTTAGTTGGCAATTATTAGGAGTGTAGGTGGTAAATGTAGTGTAAGGATTTAGGATGAATAAACTCTTGTAAGATGTTGTGCGTGTGAAGATGAATGTATGAAGCACAAGAATAGAGGCTAACAAAGGAGAACACGAAAACAAATAAAAAAAATAAAACAAGATGAAAATTAAAAAAAATTTATGTTTATGGGTAAAAAAAGAGTGCTCGCACTATAGCAAGGCGTTGTAGTGCGAACACCCTTTTCTTTTTTCTTTCTTTCTTTTTTTAAAATTCCGTTTTCAAATTTTTTTGTTTATTTATTTTTTCAAATTCTTTTTTATTTTTTGTTTTTTGAAAATTCTTTTCTTCATATTCTTTTTTTGTTTTTTATTTGATATTTCATTTTTTAAATTCTATTTTTTTATTTGATTTTTTTTAAATACTATTTTTTCATTTTTTAAATTCTTTTTATTCTTTTTCCTTCTTATTTTTGGTGTACAAATGACAAACTATAAACATAATCTCCCAAAGGATGGTATACACCAACGGCCAGATATGTACACATATCTACTACTTCATTGCTGTCACCTGTTAAGGTTATATATCATATACAATAGATTTTAGCCTATTTATTCAATAGAGATTAATTCCACATAAATTAACAATATTGACAATGACGAATTAATATTAACGTAAATGCATAATCCTGAAACTAGGTCTTCTACAAGTCAAACATCATCTCATTTTATATAATCTACTATAATATTAAACAAAGTTATTTATATACTTTATACAAGTCAAGATAATGATAAAATTCTTATTTATACAAGATTCTCATTTAACAAATATATCTACAATTTCACATTAGTTCGATCTAACTTAATTCTCAAAAGAAGTTCGGTTCCACCATTTCTTCATCATTCTTATCGAGTACAATCTTTTTTCTTCACCAACCTACACAATGAAATAAAAGTCACTAAATTGTACACCACTAAAATAAGCTAAGGAAAAGAAACCAAAAATACGAAGCAAATAAAAAATCACTATGAAAAATAATAGATATTATAATGATTACAATAATTATAACACATACATAGGAAATACATAGTAAGACAAGTAATAACACATACATAGATTATGAATACTAACATTGTCATGATGGCAACAAGTACAAATTACTTACATAACCAAAAAAATAAAAAAATCATAGGTGCCAATTGGCTGAGTGTAGGGCAATTGGGTTTTTGTATATAGATCGATTATGGCCAATGTCATGACACCTAGAACACGTTCTCCTAACCATATCTTTGCCCACAGAAGGGATTCATCATTTCTTCGATTGTCCGAAAGGTACACATTGTTTAGGTGGATTAAAATTAATTCCTCTCAATTCTGAGGGGTATAACTTAATCTATCTCATCTCTTACTGATTGAATAGGCTCTGTATATGCTGCGACCAGTACTTTTGTAGTGTAAAACATTGAGCATAAAGAATTATATGATAATCTTAAGTGTCTACAAATGAAAAGAGTATGTGCACATCAAAGTTGTTGGAAGTTAAACAATCTGCAATTGTAACTCTTATCCTCAATGTTAACAATGTGAACCTTTCTATGATCTATTACCTCAAACTACCATCACAAAATGGGATCTACAGTCATTGTATGGGTTAACTCTATTTGCTCATTAATTTTTTGTTGTGCTGCCTTTATCAATACTCCATCTCTTGTAATAGCTATCTTCTTACATTCATAAAACCATCTTTGCAACACTAACATAATGTATTCAGCTAATGCTATAATAGAAAGTGAGCAAGCATTTTTAAGCAATACATTCATACTCTCGACAATATCTGTGGTCATCATTCATACTAATGAGCTAAAAATTGTGATCTTTCCCATTTGTAAACCCCAATCCCATATTCTAAGTAGTTGACTACCTCCAGATATATAACCTTAAACTGGCCATATATTCATTAAACTCATTAACTAAATACACTTTTGTAGCTTGAAAATATGCTTGCATGAAAGTGTTTGTGTTTCATCCTCATATATTGTATTTTTTCTTGACATAACCGAATATATGGTAGGTATAAAAACTACGAAATGCATCTAAAAAGATTGAGTTAATTTTCTTCTCAATGCTATTATGTTAATCCGAAATAAACACAAAATCTTCTAGGGGGCATATAGCTTCACACAATTTCATCAAAAACCACTGCCACAAAGCATCATTCTTTGAATTAGTAACAATAAAGGCAAGTGAAAAGATTTGGTTATTTTCATCAAGGGTTGCTGTTAGAAATAATGTTCCTCTATATTTACCTTTTAGAAAAGTATTATGAATAGCAATCATAGGTCTAATATGATTTCGAAATCCATGGATACACAAACCAAAGAACGTAAAAAAATACAGGAAATTATATTCATCATCCCTTTGAAAAGTTGTTACTAAACCTGGATTTTTATCCTCTAAAACAAGACAGTAAAGTGGGGTACCTTGTATGATAGTATCAGATCTCCAGATTCAAGTCTCAATGCTTCTTTCTTATTACGCCACGTCTTCAAGTATGATAAATGCACTTTATATTCTCTCTAAATGCTATTTTAGATATTTTTACGCGTGTAAATCCTATTGGCATCTATGAACTTGTCTTTAATTAATTGACTAGTTAATCAAGAGCTTGCTTATTGGTTACTTTCTTATAACTAGTTATGCTGACAACTATGGACTATGTACATTTTGGTTAATCAAAAGCATTCATTATTCCCTAGGCTTAGTTGCACAAATTTGTCATTTATAGCCTTACCTTTATATTTTGTCTCAAAATGATTCGTACTATACTTGCAAACCTTGATCTCAAAATGTTTTTTTAATGCCATTAAACTTTAATTTATCACACAATTCCTATTTCGTTAAGTAAATTTGGCTAACACACATATTACCCAATCCTATACTCAATGAAGCATTGTTTAACATGGTAATAGCTTGTAGAATAGGAGGCAAAAACCTGATGTACTGATTTAGGATTGATAGTAGAGTTATACAAGTACTTCTGTAGGTATGAGTTCCATCATTATTTTCTAATTCATTTTTATCTCCCCCAGTCAAATCATTACTATTAGTGTCTAGCTTAACGTAATGATATTCATGCTCTGGCTCTTCCTCTTGATGTTGAGGATGATCAAGATACTCAGTAATATATGCCTCTTCATCTTGATTAGGTGAGTAGTAGTGTGGTAGAACTTTTGTATTATTCAAATCCAATGGACTCCCATATTGGACTTGTGTTGGCATTGTAAGAATCATATCTCTCAATAATCTACTTTCACTTGAGGACCTAAACAACTATACAGGAACTTCATTATTGGTACACCGTTGTAAAATGTTGTGCTTAGTATGCACTACCTCATCGATACGTTCAAGCGTGACAAACAACGAACAATATCCCTTTATGCTTACAACATAAGTTGAATATTGGTATTGATAAAAGCCCGAAAGCTAAATTCATTATTAATATCCATTGTAATCTAAGGTGCCACTGAGGGTCATATACTCTCCGTAAATATTGCCTTCATCTTTATAGTGAACTCAGTAAGATTAATCTAATATCTCTCTATAACATTTTAAAAAATTCTCCATAGCTAATATTTTGATCCACATAAAAAGGTATTATCAACCCATCAGTATATACCTCACCTCCTTTTAATGTAAATTCCCATGAACCATTATATCGAGTGATTATTATTAGTACTTTAGCCACATTTGTAATCAAATGCATAACAAAATGAATTTATTAGTTTTCTAATCCATAAAAAGTATATCTTATATATTCATATATTTAAATAAAAATTATCATAATTATCATCATCATCATCATTAATACCAAATTAAAACATAAATTACTTTTATTAAATTTTTATTTCGTCAAAATTTTCATGCTAATATATTTTTTATTTTCATTATGGAAATTAATCTCAAATATTTAAATAATTTTAGTGCCATAATAAATAGATAATTTTTTTATCAACAAATAAATAAATTTTATACGATTTTAATTTTCATAATAATATTATTAAAATTAGTATATAAAAAGTTAAGTTAAAATAAAATTTAAAAAGAAAAATAAATAAATAACTAAATAGAAAAACTTGATAGGCCATGCTAGAGTGTGCGCCAGATTAGGCACAAAAATGTGCCCAACCTAGCGCAAAGCATCGACTCAGACCGTGCCTTAATGGGCACTTTACGTGTGCTCAGATGCAATGAAGTGGGTGTTTGATCTCAATTAGATTATGTACCCAAGTATAGGTAGTCTTGTTATAGTATAGTCCGGTGAGTCCAAGTGTCGTAT
>JAVXUL010098069.1:0-20568 GCA_035590515.1 Trichilia minutiflora | reverse complement strand
CAAATGTTCTACGTTATAAATGTATGAAATGCTGTGCTGACAGAAATTAAATGAACACACAAATTTTTATAGTGGTTCGATAATCCGTCTACGTCCACTCTTCTTGGGTGAAACCACACACACCGAGAATTACTATAATCTTTGTTTTTTCAGGTCAAGAGTAACCCAATACAACTCCTTCTTAATCGGGTAAAGGGCAACCTCACAAACACCTTTCTTTTTCCCGGGTAAAGTGTAACTCATAAAGTATTCTTTCTTGACACACAGGTGAAGAGAAACCCTGATTGATTTTTAGAAATAAAAAATGAAACTCACTGAATGAGTAGATGAACAATAATTACACTTTCTCTCACTAAAAATAAATACAGAGAATAATTTGAGAGAATAAGAATAAAAATTTTGCAGAGAATATTTGTTGCTTGATCAGAATAATGTTAATTGCACTTCAACAACTTCTCTTGTCTTTAAAAATCATCGCTTAAATATCTGCATTCAATTTCCCCAACGGCCATATTTTGCCTCATTAATAGTGGCATTTAATGCGTCTGAAACTAGCCGTTATGACTTGATTTCTACAAAAGTATCGATACGTTGACACGGGGTATCAATATGTTTAAGAATTTTGCCTCGAAGGTTTTGATATGTTCCCTATGGTATCGGAACCTTTTGACGTAAATGAAATCATGTCCGTCATGTGGGTTTCGAAATGTTTTCAGTGAGTTCCCAGGGTATCGATACGTTTGGAGTCTTCTTCTTAGGGTATCGATACGTTTGGTCTGAGGTATTGAAATGTTCAGCTTTATGTCCAAGGTATCGATATGTTGAGGTAAGGGTATCGATACGTTTGAGCACCTGTCCAGGGTATCGATACGTTGAAGCCAGGGTTTCGATACTCGGGCTGATTTTTAGCACTGTAGCTTAAAGGTTTCGATACGTTTAAGCAACGTATCGATACGTTTGTGCTGTGGTGAGCTTTTCTTGACACTTTCTCAATATTTTCTTCACCTGCAAAAACGTATATACTTCCAAAGACCAAGTGACTTTATTATATGCTCGTTTATTGAATAATCGATCTCAAAATCAACATGAAGCATAATTTCAATATAATTATTTTGGCATTATCAAAAACATATGATTAATCACCAAAAATTTAATTCAACATAAAAATCAATTTAACAAAAATTAATTCAACATTTGTATCATCAAAAATACATTATTAAAGACATCATTTATATAGTTCATTTTAGTCTTCAACCTTCTTTAGACTAACCTTTTTATAGGTTTACAAGGATATCACATCCTTTGTAAAGATACTTTTTCCTGTCTAATAATGATTTTGATTCATTTATGATAAGAGAAGATGAGTAAAAAAAAGATCTTAATATTAGATATCTCTTCTGGAATATGGCTTGAGGCCATGAAATCTGAATTGGATTCCATTTATACTAATTAAGTATGGTCAGTTGTTGATCCATTAAAGGAAAATTTTTCTTATTAGTTATAAATAGATTAAAGTAAGCTTTCAGATTATGGTACATGCGATTCGTTAATGCAATCAAATCATTTGATTTTATTAAGAATATTGTTGAACCTTTTGTTTATAGAAAAGAGAATAAATAAGCCATGAAATTCCTTGTATGTATATGACATACTGTAAATAGGAAATGACATGGTCATGTTAACTAAGGCTAAGTTATGGTTATCTAATGTGTTCTCCATAAAAGATTTGATAATAGTGACCTATTTTTGGGTATTCATCTCTATATAGATAGATTAAAATAAATAATAGGTTATCTCAAAAAAGTACATAGAAAAATACTGAAGAGGTTTAGTATAGATGACTTATAAAAGGGTTTTTTACCCTACAGTTATAGTATTAATCTCTCAATTGAAAAGGAACCCAAGGCCCAAATTTAAGAGAGAGCGTAAGAAGAGGATTCCTTATACTTCAGTAATAGGTGGTCTTATGTATATTATGCTATGTACGCAATCTGATATAGTATATACTATGAGTATAATGTATAGATATCAAGCAAATTTTGAAGAACAACATTGACAATGGTTAAAAGAATCCTTGAGTACTTGTAAAGAACTAAGGATTTAGTGTTGACCTATATTAAAGGTGAATTAAGAATAAAAGGTTATATAGATTCTGACTTTCAATCAGATGTGGATGATAGAAAGTTTATGTCCATATTTTTTTTCTGTAATAGAGGTGATGTTAGTTAGAAGAGTTCCAAACAAACTATAACAGCTGACTCCACCACAGAAACTGAATATGTTGCTGCGTTTAAAGCTACGAAGGAGGATATCTAAATTTGTAAGTCCATGAATGAACTCGGAATGGTTCCTTCTATATATGATTTGGTATCATTGTATTGTGACAATACTAAGGCTATTACGTAGGCTAAAGAATCTAGGTCTCATCAAAAGTCTAAACATATTAGTGTAAATATCACTTGATTAGATATTTTTTTTATCAGATAAATAACTGTTTGTGCAAAAGATTCATTCAGTAGATTACTGGCAGACCCACTGACTAAGTCAATGATATAATAGCAACTGAATCACATCTTAAGAAGATAAGTAACGAGCATCTTAGTGATTGGTTATAATACAAGTGGGTGTTTATTGGAGATATACCCTAGAACCAAATCGTGTCATTATTTGGGGATATCATCATATATTATATATACTTTATAAACTGATTGTAAATTTGTATACAATTAATAAATGGCATTTATTCAGTTGTTATATTAATTTATAATTTGATTATTAATGCAATGAGATCCCATGATGTATTATGTGTCAAGACTCTATCTATAATGTGTTATAGATATAAGTACAGAGTTTATGATTTAAATATATCTAAATAAGTTTTCAGTTGAGGTAATGTCATTACAGATGATGACATCGCATGACTGGTATATTTTGTTACTGCCAATGATTAGTATTCAATGCTAATAGTTGGGTGACGAGTCTCATGTCACAAGAGCATAACATGGGTATTACGTTTGTGAATGTATTACTGAACGTAATCAAACACGACAAGTTACATGGATGATTATCCATAATCAATGATATGTCACACAACCGTACTAATGTACTACTAGTCCTTTGACCTGAGATATCATGGCTACTCTCTACATTGAGATACATCGTTCACTTATATATATCGCACTAGCCTAGCCACGCCTGGTGAAAGAAGGTTGATGGCAATGTGTTTTTTTTTGTATGAGGATAGGTGAAGTTCAAGATAGAATCTGCTGGCTTAGATAGTTAAGCTTGAGATCCTAAGTAGGAATGTCATACATGAGGATTAAATCTTTGGCCAGAGTATACATATTAAAAAATGTGTTTTTGGATAAGTGAATCCCATATATGATTTAAGTTTGTGATCCTATGATGAAGTTAGGGGTTTGACTATACCATGGCCTGCACTTAATCGTATCTAGGGGTCATGATATCTTACTAGAGGTCACTCATGATCATTGAAAATTTCAATTACAAAGTGTTTTGTCAAAGTGATGCGAAATGTTCGTATATAATCATATCCAGTTCACGGTGAACCCAAGAGGGTCACACACATAAGCTAATAGATGTTTACAAAGGTTATAATGTTTTCATATTGATGAAGATAAAACATTATCTGATAATTGATTAAATGATATTTTAAATTCTTTAAAGTAAAGAATAAATTTTCTCGACAATGATGTGCTAACACTCATATGTTTGAGAAATATTTCAATGATTTTAATATATCATAAATATGATTTATTGATATATGAAAACTTAGAAAATATATATTTACATATAAAGGATTTTATAAATAAATTTGTTTATTTATTATTAATTAAATAATTATTATTTAATTAAAATAAATTCTTGAATGACAAATATTATAATATGATTTTGCCAAATGTTAAATTTTCTTTAAACCTTTATTAACCAAATGTATGGTTTAGATTAAGTTTTTAATTTGATCAAAGAATGAATAAAAGGAAAATTTATAATAATATGTAAATATATAAATATACATACACATTTATATCTCTCACTCTTTTTTTATTATTTATTAATATATGTATATATTAATATTAATTTGATTAATATATATTATTAATTATATATTTGTTGTTATCCATTAATATTGATTAATGGAATTAAAATTGTTTTTCAAATCCTAGCCTATGATAATGTTACATGTGTATAGTTTTTGTTTAATGATTCATTTTTGCTTATTTAATGAAAATCAACCAATAACTTTTTGTGTAAGTGCCATACACGTGGGAACTAAATTGAAGGCAGTGAATTTGATTCATTTCTTCTTCTTCTTCAAGCTTACCTACGGGAAAAAGTAAGAAGCCATTAACATATATATTTTCCTTCATTTTTATAATACAAACCATAGACAAAGAAAGAGAAAAAGGAATATAAAAATTGAAAAATGGTTTTCTTGAATTTCTTGTCTTCCTAGCATATGTGTATATTGGCTTAATGAAGCTATATGTTATCTAAGTTTTCATAAGGTTCCATTGAAACCTTTGTAAGCATATTAGTGTATGCAAGCTTTGGAAGCAAGTGGGAGACTATTTGCTATATTCCAAGCAAATCCCTGAAGGTAAAAATATTGCTTTATTTGATTAAAATGTTTAATTATATAGAAAAATTCGAAAAGTGTGCATATGTTAACTAGAGAATGATCCTAGGATGTTAGGCATTCTTTAGCTACTTTCAAAGATGACTAAAAGCTTCATCTTACATACCTTAAATCATTCTTGAGGAATCACAAGCACCTTTTTTACCACTATTCTTATAGTTAGGAGTGGGTATGCCACCTCCAATGACACCAGAAACATAATCTGCCTATATGGCTTATTAGAATACCAAAAATTTTACACAGTCTCAGGGATAACTATACCAAAACCCTATATTTATCCTTACTCGTACTCGTATCCATTCCTAGGGACAATAATGGCTCTTACTACCACAGCTAAACCATTTAGATCGGCCCCAAAACTTTTCAAACTTATTAAAAAAAAGATAACTTAAAACTATTTTATTTATTGGCACTATAAATACTATATTGGCAAACAGGTGGTTAAAGAAGGTAAAAAAGGATTTGGACAACCTAGAACTAGACAATGACACTAAATTGAAGTAGCTACTAGGTTATTAGAGGATAATGCAACTACCTAATAAGAGAATGTATTGGCAAGGTCGACCGTACTATTAACATGGAATAATTTCCCACAAGAGTTCAAGGATCAGTACTATACCCATTTATATTCTAATAAGAAGAAATAAGAATTTCTGAGGCTGAAATAAATAGGCAAGATAGTGACAGAATATGAAACTTAGTCAAGAGAATTGATGGAGTTTATGGTAAGTTCGCTAACGAAGATAGCTTGGGTCCTAAATTTAGAGAAGGGCTAAACTTCAAGATTAAAGAAAAGATGTCATTATCAGATAACCAGAGTTATAAACAAATGATCCAGATAATTTTGAGGGCCAAAAAACTAGTGAGAAAAAAGAAGTCTCGAGGCATATTTAAAAAAAAAGATCTCAATGTGTATATTGGATGACATATTAAAAGAGACATAATAGTGATTCTTCAAGCAGTTTATCTGCCACTAGTCTAATAGTAATCCTCCCGTCTCCCCACAAGATTAAAGATCATCAGCTCAAAGGTCGATTCAGAGTTTTAAGCAAAGATAAAGGGTGAATCAATGTGTAAATTATAAAAAATATTATAATAAGACGTGTAGATTGTCACATATATGTTTTTACTGTAAACAAACAAGATATGTTAAAAAGTATTGCTCTAGCTTAAGTGAAGTATAGATCAATAAATAGTTAGTACCAAGCTAGTATCCTATCTTCTCTAAATAGTAACTAGTAGGTCAGACAAAAACTCCAGTTAGTAGAAGATCTGGAATAAGTAGTTCATTTACTACACAGTATGATACTTAAAGGGCATAGGGTAAAGCATAGATTAAAGTGTTTGCCCTTAATTATGAGTAGGCTTAAGGTAATCTCGATATGGTTATAGGTATTGTTATTATATTTAATCAAGTTGTACACATCTTGATTAACCCGAGTTCTAATAGATTATTCGTTAATATTACATTTGCATCTCATGTTGACAGGGAATTGTCACCCTTAGAACAAGAGTTAATAGTCCACACACCTTTAGGATAGAAATTACTGAGAAAAATAGTATTTAAAGATTATGCAATCATTATAGGTAGTGTGAAATTAGAAGTAGATTTGATCCCTTTAAATATTGAAGATTTTGATGCCATTTTGAGAATGGATTGGCTCTCTCGTCATTGAGCTTTAGTAGATTGTTTTACTAAATAAATGGTATTCAAAAAAGTGGATGAGCCGTAGATTATTATGATGGACGAGTATAGTGTGCTTCCATCCTGTGTGATTTTAATTATAAAAACATAAAATTTGATAAAAAAAAAACTGTCAAGTATACGTAGCACACGTGATCAACATTATGCCTTTAGAATATTTGGTTGAATAGGTGTTAACAGTGAATGAATTCTCAGACGTCTTTCTCAATAAACTACCTAAGTTATCATAAGATAAAGAATTTGAATTTAACATTGAATTTATCACAGCCCGACTCTAAGAAATCAAACTCGTGACAATCATCACGAATTGAAGAGATGTATTCTATTACTTATAATATATCCCAAGGATACACAAGATTTTAAATGCGTGTTTTAAATATATTTGTAAATATAAACAAAGTATTTTAATTCTCCAAACATATCCCAATTTCATAAAAATTTGTCATTTAATATATATACAACTTTCATATACTGAAACTTATAACAAATAACATATTACAAATAAGTATTCAATCAAATAAAATACATAAGCTCAAATTATAAAATACATCTTTTTGGTTAATAGGACAAACTACAAAAATATAAGTCAAGTACCTAAAAATATTGTTAAAATCTCTTATCAGTTATTCTATGCTTGCGCATGACTGTACTATCCTAAAATGAAAGAAATGAGGGATGAGTATTTAAGAAAATACTCAGTGAGTTAAATAGAAAATAATCAAACATATAAAATCTTTGTTTAAAATCATATTACCCAAATCTTATATGGCATACAAGTAACCATCCTCATGTCGAGAATGAATCATTCAAGGATCAAATTCCAAATAGGAGTATATCAGTTTTGTGGTCTATTGGGTTCCCCTTCATGTTAGTCTGTATGCCCTAGAAACCATTCGCATTGTCGGTTTCAGGGTCTATGATATTTTATAAACTTTATATTTATAAACAAAAGAAATTATTCTTTATTTACATACATTAGCTGCTTCCTTTATTTTTTATGCAAATAAATATTGAATGTATGTAAAATGTCCAGATTATTTTATTTAATTGTTAAATAAATTATCAAAGTGTTCTCTACATATGTGGTGTTGAATGGGCGATTATATCACACAGTAGGAACACTAGTTGCTGCCTAATGATATTATATTATAATATATGTAGGCTGACAATATGTGTATTATCATAAGGGCATTAGTGTGGATTTATAATTGATAAACTATTTATCGAATAAGATCGAATATCGATAAATCACATGATATGGATGTAGTCAATGATTTATCTATAGATTATAATAATATGCGACGTAATTCTTTGACCTGAGATGTCTGGAATTAAACTCTGTATGGATGAGTATATTTTATATGGTGTATATGTGCAGGGCTAATTACGCCTTGTACAAGAAGCCGGGTTGGGTATGCTTTATTCATATAGTAGTTCGGTTGATAGTTAAGATGGGATCCGTTGGCTTTATATATTGGGCTGAGAATTATCGTTGCCTCAATCCGAGTCGAGTTCCTAATCGAATGTCGATATGATGTCTTGATTATAAGTCTGTGGTCACAGTATAATATTGGCATATGATCGATGATTTGAATGAGTATTGAGATTAGGGTTTTGACAGTCTATGAACCCCTATCTCGATCAAGATACAATGACGGAAGGATATCACTCACACATTACGTGCAATCGATGAAATGTTTGATGAAGATACTTCTTCATCATGACTTAAGGACTATGGTATATTGCTAGATACTAACCATAGTCGTTGAGCAACCAAAATATTCGAAATTGAAATATTCAGCATCAGCTCACAGCTGAGTCATAGTGAACCTTTATGGTCCACCAAGATCCTCTAACGCTTCTTCATATGAGAGAGAAAGTAAAATATTATCGAGAAAAAGCTAGCACCCTCATGATAATATTATAAAGACCAAAACTGATACGTGTAATGGTTATACGTATTAAATACTCTTTAATGTGTTAAAGAGATTATATTTTGATATCATAATGTTATTTAATGTAAATAACTTGTCAAAATTGATAATATTGATTATCAAATATGTTAAAATATGGTTTTAAAATAAAATGGTGAAAATTAAATAAAATAATTTCATTTAGTGTAAAATAACCATTTTGTCCTTAATGTGATATATATGTGTGTAATTTATTGTAAATTACATGTTTAAATTTGATAATTTTGATTATCAAACATATTAAAATATAATTTTAAGATAAAATATTAAAATCTAAATTAAAATATTTTATTTGAATAAAAAAGACTATTTTACTCTTATGTATAAATGTGATCAAGAGCATTATAGTAATTGTATCATATTTATGTATTTTATGAAAATACATTATCTTAATTACTTAGTTAATTAATTTGGCCATTAAAAGAAGTATTTAAGTGTTAAATGATTATATAACATTTATTTTATATTAATGGTTAATTTTAAAACAAGTGTTAAAATCTAAATGGTTAATATTTCTTTTAATGCCCATTGGTCCACTTTGCATTCTTGCACACATTTAAGATGTGTTTACTTGTATCACATTGATTCCATTTAATTATTATATTTATAAGATAAATACTAAATTAATTAAATGAAAATTGAAAAAGAAAATATAAATATCTGGAATTTTTTTTTTGGCAAGAAAATGAAACAATTTTGGCTCTCTCTCTTTAGCATATTTCGGCCAGCCTTTAATAAGGGTAAGGATGGTGCAAAACAAAGAGGATTCATATATTTGAATCTTGTCACCATCAAAATAGAAAGCTTGCAAAAAGTCTAAACAAAGCTCTAAGGTAATTCAAGTTGGGAATTCTTGTTTTCATCAATTTTAACCTAGGATTTCTTGTTGAAAAACTTATATTTATGCATGATTTAGGCCATAGAACCATCAGCTGTATTATGTAGTCACTGGTTGATATAGGTGCTAATACTTCGCTCTTTTATTTTACCTTTCTGAATGTTCTAGAAACCAGATCTTGTGATATTTGTTATAGATAGTAGTATTGGTCAAGTTGCATTTGATTAAGCTCAAGCATTCAAGCAGAGTGTCTCAGTCGGAGCTGTAATTGTTACTAAAATATACGCCATGCAAAGTGTGATGGTGCCCTTAATGCGTAAGTGGTTTGATAATTGTTTAACTCTCTTTCGACTTCAAATTTAACTACTTCATCAAAGATATAAGTTAAATGTTTATTGGAACTTGTATAATTTACTAAATATACCAAAATAAGAAAGAAGGAAATACTAAAAATTGACTTTAAGTTTAATCGAAAATGATTGTTTCTTTCAAATATTTCAAATAAGTTTTTAAATGAATTTTCCCGTAGTGGACTTAGCTTGCTGTTCTTTTAAGTTCAAAAACACATTATTTTCTGTTGGTACAAGAATTGTTCGTGAACCCTCCTCACGATCAACGTGGAATGACCCAGCTGGTGAGGTGTGAGGGTAATGTGACTGTTTGTCAAACGGCGATTTCTACATCGGAGAATAACTGCAGATGTGACGATTTTTGATAGAGCTTCACCTCCTAAGCCTGCAAAGAAAATAAACACCTCGGAGTGACACCGGGAGGGGTTCCCAACAGGAAAACTCCGATGCCTAAGTCAGAAAAAAGGGTGGAGGAATAAAATGTGCTTCCAGTGAAAGTAGCAAAAAGAAAGTCTAAACGAATTGAGGATGAAAGAAATATGTGTGGAATTTACCCTCCAGAGATAGTGAAAGGAAAAACAATGATAATGGGGCTACCAGATTTCTCTCAATCTCTTTGTGTAACTTAAGTATTTCACACTTCACAAATAATAAGAAGTTCAATCCCCCAAATACAATGACTAATCTATACCTAAAGAGCCAACCAACCCTCCCTTTTTTCGTTGAAAAAGTTTGGTTGATATAGTGCCCCTCCTTCCAATAGTAATATAACTTGGCATTGGAGAATGGGAAGGATGTGATTTTTGACATTGGGTAGTGTGTAGTCGATTTTCTTTAATGATGCTGTCACATCTGCAAGCTTTGCAAGCCTATCACTGTCCCATCACTTGAAAATGGTCAGAGGATAGGATGGGTGCTTTTGATGGGGCAGTTGTCATTAATCATCCTATTTTTTGAATGAGAGGGGCATATGTCCATTGATACTCTGATCAGGGATCGTCGGAGAGCCAGCAGCCAGCGAACTCCTGACCTGAGGCAATTTTCCTAGGAAACTACTCTGATACCTGAGCTGGGGATGACTGTAAACTCCAACTTTTGGATGCCTGGGAGGATATTGATTCTCCTAAGAAGCAGGTTGCCTGGGGAAAAGTTTTTCTGAGACCACAGGATCCCTGAATCGGGGGATACCTGGGGCGATTTTTGCTTGAGACAGCTGATTCCCTGACAAGAGAATACCTAGGGCGAAATATACCTAGGACAGTGGAATCCCTGAATCGTCGGATAACTAAAAAGGTGGAATCACTGAATTGGGGGCGCCTAAGATGGAGTACACCTGAGAAGAGGGCACCCTAGGATTACACCTGGCCCGAGATGGAGTACATCTGAGAAGAGGGCACCCTAAGATTACACTTGGCCTGGGACGGAGTACACCTGAGAAGAGGGTACCCTGGGATTACAACTGGCCTCCCGTCACGTGTCTTGTTGATTGGGTGTCCATATGTCACCTACGTATTTTCTCCTAAATATCTAGTCCCCTAGTTTCTGGTGTCAAACTCGTAAAGCTTGCGCCAGAAAATCATGCCTAAAATGAATCATCCCTGGGAGGAAATGGCTTTAGGTGTTCTTAGTTGATTAGTAGTGTAGTCAATCACTGAGGCGGTTGACGTGTTGTGAAAGCTTCCTAATTACTTGTGTCCTTTCTCTTTCTTTCAATGATTCTGCTAGCATGATATTGATGTGTCTTGCCTGGGTATCTATTCCGACTGCATTAATTACCCTATCAGGAATCACGTCATAGTTGTCAACAGCTGTTGTTAACTGCCAACAACTATCAACAGCTGTCTCTGAAGAGACGGCTCCTCGATCATTGGGCAAATTTTAAACACAAGACTGGGGAAGTGCCATGTGTTGAATTATTGTTGGGGGGATGTGACGGTTTCTTGATCCCTAGGGAGTATTAATGGATCGGACGCATGACAACTCCCTCGAGATTTAGATTTACGATGAAGATTGCCTCTCCTTTCCTATAAATACCCCCTTCCTTCACTTGTCATTTTCACGAAATCTGACTTTCCTCTTTATACTCTCTTTCTCTAATATCTTTGTGCTTCTACTGCTTTCTGCTTTCTGTGTGTTTTTTGTTACAGGTTAGGAGAAAACTGGATAAATATAATGGCATATCAGACGATGTCCGGTCAGGAATAGAGTCGTCCAGGGACCCGATCATTGGTCAGAAAGAGATCGATCACGAAAGCAACGTTTTTGAGCAAGCCTAGAGCAGAGGACCTAACGAGGCGAGCTGGTTCCCCTCTACCATGAATATGACAGATCTCAAGGCTTATAGATAACTTTTTGGTATCCCTATCAGCGTAAGGCTCAGGGTGCCTAAGCCGAAGGAGATCCCGAGTGCTTTGGCTCCCAGAAAGATGGCCCTGAATGAAGAACATTTATTATTGGGTGCCCATCTTCTCTTGCAGTCGTATTTCACCAAAATGTTTGAAGCATTTGGGGTACCCCCATACCGACTCACCCTGAACAGCTAGAGAATTCTGGGCGGACTCTTTGTCCTGAAGGTGAGGACCAGACAATCGATTCTCACCTCGAACAAAATATTGCATATGTACCGTTGGTTCATTGTCAGCTAGGAAGCGAGCAATAAGATCCCTAGTCCCCTCCCTTCATCTTTTCGAGACATATGTAACATTCATTTCTTGAGAAGTGACCCATTTCTGGTAACGTTGTTTGCTGATTAAGTGTGTGTGCATTTTTGGCACAGAAGTAGGGAGAGACCAGCCCGTCATCCCAGTTAATATGGCACAAGTTTTATTGAGCCTGCCTTCCACGAACGTCAGATATCTTTTGAGTGGGGAAAATCTAGCCAAGTCATGATTGGCCTATCCATCTGCCACTCGGAGTGAGCTCTCAAGGACCCGGGCTGAGATGAATAATGGTATATATTTTTCCTAACTTAAACTCTACCGTAATTCTTTGTGGATTCTGATTAGGAACTATTGAACATCTAAAGCTGCTAGGGCCGAAGGGTCCCTTCAAGGAAGAAGACAAAAGGCTACTACCATTCTGCGAGGGATGTTGTCTTAGGCGAGTTTTAGGGTGTCCGAGATTCCTGATGCCTGAAGAAACCTGACCACCCTAAAGGAAAGGGGATTTTGATCAAGGAGAAGACCCCTGAGAAGGTAGTACACCCAAACAAGGGTGATCCTCCTCTGCCCAAAGACAAGGGAAAGAGGCCCTTAGAGGGGGAGGTTGAGGAATCCAGAAATAAAAAGAAGAAATCTGACCGTCCACCCCCTCCTTCAACAGATAATCAGTCCCGTGTCCCTGACCAGCAAAAGGTTAGCCCATCTCTGAAAGATATTAAGCGGGGGATAAAAAAGACTCTTAGGCAGGTCAAAGAAGGTCATTCAAGTCAGGGGAAGGGCATCAATCAAAATGAAGACCCGGTAGACAGAGATACCAATATTTGTTCGGATGACAACGATTCGGGGAGAGATGAACTCCAGTGGGAGGAGCTCCCGGACGAGAAGAGGGAAGACTTCGGGTACCTCCTTCATTTAATAAATGAGACTCGAGAGGTCATTCCTCCTGAGAGAGTGGAGATAATGGGGAGCATTTCCCCCAGCAATGCTCTCACAAGCCTGAGCATGCATGCATATAGGGTAAATCATTGTGCCTTATAAATCTTTATCAAGACCCTTTACTTTGGTTAATATATCTCTGACTTATCCATTTTTTCTTCTATAGAATGCATATTTGCTGGATATGTACATGAAAAAATTCCAGCGAGCCATAAAGGTCAGTAAGCAAATCACGAAATCCATCAGACGGCTGGAAAGAAAGGCACAACAATAACTAACCAGACTGCGGCAGGAGTCAGCTAAGAAAGAAGTGGACCTTGAAGCAAAGGTTTCTACTTTGGAGGCTGAGAACTCCCGGTGGACAATAGAAAAATGAGTCCTGACTAACAAGCTTTCGTCTGTTGAGGCTTTGGTCTAAGCCTTGTCGATTGATAATGATCAACTGGAAGGGGAGAGACAGAGCCTCACAGGAAAATGCAATCAACTGACCGATCTCTTTCGGTCAGTTAAATTTGAGGAGGCCTAGTTACAAGAGTCATATGCAGAATCTTTGGACGATTTAAATCGGGTGTCAGAGGAGCGGGATGTGTTGGACAAGGAGCTAAGGGAGAAAACAAGGTCCTTGGAGGTACTAAGAAAAGATAAAGAGGAGATCCCGGCCCAGTTAGAATAGAAGTATGACCAGGGTGTTGATGATAGTCTAGACCTGACTAGTCCCATTTTTCTTCAGGAGTACCCAGACTTGAACCTCGACTGGCTATTTAACAATTTGGGTTGGGCGATTTTAGAGGCCTCAAGTAAACAAACAGCCGATCTCCCTTCAGAAGTCGTTGAACCAATTGGGGTACAAGTCCCGATAGGTCAGGAGACGGGGAATCTGGATCCTCTCTTGGTTCCTATGGATGAGGCAGTTGTCGAAGACATCCTCTCTAGCGAAGAAGAAAACATTAAAAACCACTGACCGGCTCCCCTTTCAACAATTTTAGCCTTGTAATATTTGTACACTTATTTGCTCACAATTTATTATTTGTATTTTAGCTAATTGACTGAATACATTACTCATTGTACTTGTAATTTTTTGATATAGTAAATGTAGATTCTTCATTTCTTTGTTAATTTTGCATTTCGATTCTTTGACTTCACTTTCACAAGAGACCATCGTATAAATTAACCTGCCTGAATTTATAGTATCCCGGGTGGTACTTGACAAAGAAAAGAAACTCCCAACCCATACCAGCTTAATGCAAATGTCCCCTTCGCAACTGTATTAAGGAACACTTAGAGAGTTAGGGGGAAAGGTTAAAAGTTTGCCTGGATGCGGGCTTCACATTTGACCTCACCTCAAATCGAAGGATGTAATTAACTAGAGTAGGGAGTCTTCAAGGGTCTTCAACTTTGGATCCCGATTGGATCAGAGTTTATCACACCTCACTCAATTAGGTCTTATTCGATAAGGATACCTGATACGGCTTAGGACTTATGGTACCTGATCCATCTGGGGTTTTCAACATAGTCAAGCGCTAGGAAATTTCACAGCCTGTTGCCAACCTTAACCTCAGGGGTCCGAATTTTCTGATGTACCTAGACCATCCAGGGTTTACCACGCCTTAAACACTGTCCAAGTCTTAAACGCACAGAATGCCTGATTGGAGGATGAGGGCTTACGGCACTTGAGACAGTCAGGATTCTCTGATGCACCCAGCCTGTTCAGGGTTTACCACGCCCCAACTCTATCCAGGTCTTAAACGTATAGGATGCCTGACTGGAGAATAAGGGCTTACAGCACTTGAAACGGTCAAGATTTTCTGGTGTACCTAGGCCGTTCAGGGTTTATCACGCCCCAAATACCACCCAGGTCTTAAACGCATAGGATGCCTGACTGGAGAATGAAGGCTTATGGTACCTGAGACGGTCAGAATTTTCCGGTGTACCTAGGTCGTTCAAGGTTTACCACGCCCTAAACACCATCTAGGTCTTAAACGCATAGGATGTCTGACTGGAGAATAAGGGCTTACGGCACCTGAGATGGTCATGATTTTCTGGTGTACCTAGCCTATTCAGTGTTTATCACGCTCCAAACACTATTCAGATATTAAACGTATAGGATGCCTGACTGGAGAATGAGGGCTTATAGCACCTGAGACAGTCAGGATTTTCTCTTTAACTTGTATTTTAAGGGATTTTACAGCCGTAGTCAACCTTATCACTTTAAAAAGGTAGTAGTAAAAATAAGAACAAAATCTGAAAATACTCGTGAGTAACTAATTTTATTTATACAAGAACAAGTACATGACTATTTTACAAGAGCGCTAAACCTGAAGAGATACTTTATCAGGGGTTGTACTTTGATAAGGGAGCCTCTTGAGGAGATGTAAATTTCTGAGCGACGGCCCACTACATTCTCCTGACAGGAGTTTCTCTGAAAAAAGGTACAAAAGAAAAAAAGAGGTCTCGGGTTCTTCATATTCACGAGACTCAGGGAAACGGTCCTTGTTGCTGTCGGTTGCTTCCTTTTGAATTCGAACGACTGTTCCAGAATTCCAGTGGCGATTTCTCTTTCCCCTCTGTTGATTATCCTGTAGGGACCCTCTCATACGTGGGGGCATCCGGGCATCTCGAGTGGTGTTCGGGTTGAGGTTGGTTACCGTCATTTTTTTTAATTCCTTTTCAAAGAGGGTTACTAGTTGTGCGAAACTGTAGATGCTAGTAGGGGTAGTCTTTTGTACCAATGTCTGCCTGGCCCTTCCAGAATCAACTAGAATAGTCGGCACATTTACAGTTCAGTCAAACCTTGTGTTAGCATTGTCTCTTGGAATGAGTTTATATGCGAAGATGGGTCGGTCCTCCCAGAGTAGAGGATTAACTCGGGCATCTTAAATCTTTCAAGAAGTCGCGTTGACAGGATCCTCTTTGACAGAGGAGAGATGGGGTTAAAAACAGGGACTCCCTCACTTTTTGATTAATTCCCCTGAGCCGGGGAGCTCTGTGATCCTATTTCTAATAACACTTTCCTTATACAGTCCTTTATCTCCTTCACATTGGTGATTGTTGTTACTTTCTTTTCTTGGACACCCTTTCTGTTGAGGTGAAATCTTATATCGGTGAGAGCCAAACCGCACCCCTCCGTCCATTTGTTCATCCCCCGGTGATGCCCCCTTCGTTATAGCTACTCTGCTTCTGTCTATCACAAATTCTGAGGGGCTTTAGGCTCACCCGCTGATACTTCAATTGCTCTAACCTTTACTTTCTGTAGGGCTGTTAACCTGGATACTGATGCATCGCCACGCGTTTGTTCGAAGTTCTGAATCATCTCCTCATGACCGCTTCGGGAAGTTCGAAGTTTTTGCCCTTCTGGGGGACACGAATTTTCTCTTTTTCCTCCTGAGGCAACTGGTTCTCTAGATAACTGGCGTCTGATTTCCAGTGGCTCCCCCAATGCACAGGCCCTGTCAGCCATAAAATCATTTGTGCATTCCTTCCTAGGTAGAGGTCCTTCACGCGTGGGTGGGCCCTTTTTTCTTCCTTGGGTTGAGCTTTCACGCGAACCTCTCTTGCCTTGTCTTCTTTTGGCCATTTTAAACACTTTTCTAAGGAAAATCTTCAGAAAGTATTTGTTCCTCCTTCCTTCCTTCACGTATGGTGCTTCAATGATTTTTTATTGAATTCCCACAGATAGCGCCAGCTGTTGGTACAAGAATTGTCCGTGAACCCTCCTCGCGGTCAACGTGGAATGACCCAGCTGGTGAGGTGTGAGGACGATGCGGCTATTTGTCGAACGGCGATTTCTATATTGGAGAATAACTCCAGATGTGGTCATTTCCGACAGAGCTTCACCTCTTAAGCCTGCAAATAAAATAAACATCTCGGAGTGACGCCGAGAGGGGTTCCCGGCGGGGAACCTCTGATGCCTAAGTCAGAAAAGTGGTGGAAGAAAAGGAATGTGTTTCCGGTGACAACAATAAGAAGGAAATGACAAATGGTCTGAAAAGGGAGAAAGTGTGTAGGAAATACCCAACGAAAATAACGAAGGGACACCAGTGGAAAAAGAGATTGCCGGATCTCTCTCAATTTCTCCCAATCACTAAATATATCTCTAGTTGCTTTTCAGAACCAACTAATTAACCAACAAACTGCCAACCAAAAAACCAACCACCCCTTTTTTCAATTGAAAAAGCTTGGTTTATATAGTGTCCCTCCTTCGAACAGTGATATGACTTGGCATTGGAGAATGAGAAGGATGTAACATCTGATATGGGATAATATGCAGCCGATTTCCTTTAATGATGCTATCACATCTGTCGGCTTTATAGGCCTGTCACCGTCCCATCACCTGAAAATGGTCAGAGAAGGCCTGTCACCATCCCATCACCTGAAAATGGTCAGAGAATGGGATGGGTGCTTTTTATGGGCCAGTTGTCATTAATCATTGCCATTTTTGAGTAGGAGAAACATATGTCTATTGATATTTTGGTCAGGGATCGCTAGAGAGTCAGTATTCAGGGAACTCCTGACCTGAGGCAAATTTCCTGGGAAGCCATTCTAATCCCTGAGTTGGGGATGACTATGAAATCCAACTTTCGAATGCCTGCGACGATACTGATTTTCATGGGAAGCAGGTTGCCTGGGGTGAAGCTTGCCTGAGACCGCAGGATCCTTGAATCGGGGATACCTAGGGCGAAGTTTGCCTGAGACCGCAAGATCCCTAAACCGAGAGATACCTGGGGCGGCGGCATCGCTGGACCGGGGTGCCTGGAACATAGTACACCTGAGAAGAGAGCACCCTGGGATTATACCTGATCTCCTGTCACGTGTCTTACGGATTAGGTATCCACATATTACCTCCGCATTTTCCCCCAAGCAATACTTTCCTTTTTTAATGTTTATATTCAATTCTTGCATAGATTATAGAATTAGAGATTGGATAATCTTTTAACATACAATCTTGTTTATATTATTCCATCCTCCCTTTTAGTTTTTCTGGTCCGTTCAGTCTTATTTATATTTCTTAAGAAATTCTTTTATAGATTAGTATAGTTGTGTATCCTTTAATAGATTTTTCTTCTCTTGTTTCTTTGTACCCAAGAAAGATGATGATGCTAAATTGCCAGATTATGTTACTTTTTTTAACTTTGCAGGTTTTAATTCATCAATGATTATTCTGCTGAGTGCTTCTTGAAATGCAATCCGATCTCTGTGTTAATGGCAATTATATTATCCAACAGCTTCTGTTTTTCAAGACTTTTACCAAGTGAGGTGGTTCAAGATTTCTTGAGTGAATGTGTAACCCTAATCCAGGTTAGCTCTGGGTTCCATGATGTCCCCCAACTCTATAAAGGAAGAAGAGCTGAAATTTCAGCAGTGATGGGAATTTAGGAGGAAAGAAAATGACTTTGATTCTTCAAGCAATGATTGAAAGTCAAGTTCAATTGGTGAGCCAGTTCTCAAGAGGCATAAATTGGTTTCTGACTTGAGTTAGCCTGATAATGATGACAGTAACAATACCAGTAGAATTCAGCAGAACAGCAATACTGATGCTGGGGGTCAAATTGAATTTGCAAAAGCTAAAGAAAGGAAAATTAGAAGGGGTAAGAAGAATAATTTTGGTGACAGCGAAATGAAGAGGGATTTTTGTGAAGAAGTCAATAGAAAGAAGGGTAAAAGTACTGTTTATGACCCTGCTGCTATAGATGAAATTAAAAATTTCTCAGGATCCTGATAATAAGATCTCAAAGTTAGAAAATTTGTTTAAATGGATGAGAGAAGAAATGAACAAGTTGGTAGCAGATGATACTGCTCCAAGGAGAGGAAGAAGAAAATGTGCTTCCAGAGGGAAGAAAGTCCAATTGCAGCATTAAAACTTTGAGAAGAATGTGCAATTTCAGCAACAAAATAATATTGAGGAGAGTATCCAAATGCAACATCTGAACAACAATGGGGCAATTGAATACTTACAACGGCAAAACAACTTTGAGGAGGACACTGAAGTGCAGCATCAAAACAACTTCAAATCGGGCATGAGAGTTCAAAACTGCAGAGGTGGATCTTCAGAGAGGGTCGCTAAAAGCGTTAAATCAGGTGGTCCTAATGATAACTGTCAAAGCACTTGATGATCAGGTTGACTGTGGGCCGGCAAGTGGGATCAAAACGTCAAAAGTAAAAGGGAAAGAGAAGTAAGCATTAACTGTGAACTCCAATTTTCACTCTGGTCCTTCCAACCAAGAGGTCCAGGTGAAGCATCCTAAGAATGTTGTATTGGCCATAAGAGCTTAGAGTTGCAATGAGGATCTTTGGAGAGGTCTGTAAAGGGAAAGAAGTCTGCTGATCTTAATAAAAGTAAGCAAGTGCTGGAAGACGCATTGGTTACAGCCAAGCTATTGAATCCCATGACTTCAACTGAAAAGGACAAAGCAGAAAGGTTGTCATTATCTGTTGAGCAAGGCTTTTCACCAAATCCTTCTGGTCAGGTAGCACTTCTATATATTTAACATTACCCCCCGTCTTAACAAAGCTCTATGATTCAAACAGCTGGCTTGACACTTTCTCGAGTAATTATCCACAACCAAGAGTCCCTGGGAACAAAACCAGCGTGAATTTGGAAAGAGCAAAGCAAATGAATGATTTGAGCATTCATATTGGGTGCATTCCAAACATGCAGCGAGAAGAAATGAGTGCAAACTTTGCTCAAATGGGTTCCAGACCCATGAATTGTTTTGACCAGAATCGATGCCATACTTCAAGCAATGGTTACTCAATTTCCTGTCCCACTTGATCGGATATGAACAGCAGTTTTAACCTGCCCAGCCAATTTATTTTGGCGAATTTAGCCCAAGAGAGTGGTAACACTTTAGGTCTGCGGATGAATGCAGGAGCTATAACATTTTTGGAGGGAAGCTATGCATTATGAGAAAACTTTAATGCTAACAGCCTACTCAGCCATTCAAATTATAAAGCAGATGGTAGATCTATGCCTTTTTAAATCCCAAGCGTTAAAGATGGTTATCTATTCTCCATGTAGTTCAACAAGTGTCAGATGACCAGAAACCAAGATTTTTATAGCAAACTTTTCTACACAAACACTACCCATTTTAACTTCGAATTTTGTTTCGATTGTTTTGGCCTGTGATTCAAAGTTTACCAGTAAAACAATATATTTTCCTGGAAGAATTATGCTAATTCTTTGCTTTGAACAGAATGCCGAAAAATGGTATGAAATATATCTTTTAACTATTGTCTACATAAAAATCATGAGTCGTGGATGAGAATTTTCAGTACTCATTCCTTTATCTGCTTTTTCGGTTTCCATTGTGGAATATTTGAAGTTGGATCTCATTGCTATTCTTCTCTCTTTGGCACCTCATTTCAACTCTCTCGGCGACGGTGAAACATTACATTTAAAATCCACTTGAGATTGTTTCCCTTAATGACCTAAATTCTTTTTCCCATTTC